>JAODAL010011176.1:0-101219 GCA_025379985.1 Phyllomedusa bahiana | reverse complement strand
CTCGCCTGGGGAATTTCCTGCAAATCACCTAGGCCTGGATTTTCTGCCCAGGTCTTCCTTTTGGAGCACCCCCGGACAACGTTTCCAACTTCGCCACAGTAAAGCATAATCCCTGGATATGACGGAAAAAGTCCTATGTTCCCTAGCGCAGTAGCAGAAGAAGCCCCACTTGCATTGGCTCCTCTGGGTTTTATATCGGGAACCCTGGGCATAGATGACCATGGAGTGACCCCCCGGGGGGGTTTAGCCTTCTCTCGACGTCTCTCCCTTAAATGTCTGTCCAGACGAACGGCTAATACCATAGCCTCATCTTAAGGTCCAGGGGTAGGGTAAGTAACCAATAAATCCTTCACATGGTCAGCTAACCCTAATCTAATTGAATCTAAAGCGGGGTCGTTTCCACCCAGACGGAACACACCAGCGCCGAAATTCGGAGCAACACTCTTCCCCATTCTTTTTACCCTGCCTCAAGGTGGTCAGCTGAGTCTAGGCCACAGCTTCCCTATCAGAGTCATCAAAAAGTACGCCTAAAAAGGCAAAGAACCTGTCCACGGAAGACAGTTCTGGCGAATCAGGCGGTAAAGAGAATGCCCACTACTTGGGGGGATCCTGAAGTAGGGACATAACAATTCCCACTCTTTGCTCCAGAAGGACTGTGCCTAAGATTCACCGCCCGAGGAGGTGCGCTCATACATGCGGTGAAAAGTTCCCTGCGCCTCGCCATTGTGTGAGGCGCAGTGCGGGACTTAGGAGCAGAGGGACTGTGCCTAACATGTATTACGATTCTATACAGGCTGGAAATCAGCGAAAAATCATTAAACATGTTAGTGAATAGCAAAAAGAGTTGTCTTTCAAATGAATGAATAATTAAAGAGAAAAATCAAAGTTGAATAAAGACATAGCAATGTATATAAAAAGTTGATCGTTTAAAATTAAAGCAAATATATATAAAAACTCTCCAAAGAAAGAAAGAATAGCTAAAACAGGTTTTAAAAAAAATGGGAGAATTGAACTAATTTTACATTAAATAAGCCAATGCAGATGTTGTACAGATGTGAATTTTGGTCTATTGTTTTATTAAATAATGAAGAAGTCTTTGTACAGATGTTCATTTTGGTCTATTGTTGTACTAAAAAATGAAGATGTATTTGTTCTTCAATCACATTTTAAAATAATTTAAATACGACCGTAAATACGTCTGGATTTCCCATAGGTAGCCATTCTAAGCTACTTGTTCCTTATCTTAGGCTCAGTTGGTGATGTATTTACGGACGTAAATACGTCAGTAAATACGTCCAGAACTAAGCCCTGGGAACATAGAAATCCTGCTTGGAGAACCAGAGGTCCCAGCCAGACATGTGCTGTGCTGGCTCTTGCTGGACATACAAAATAGAATAAAATGTGATTGAAGAACAAATACATCTTCATTTTTTAGTACAACAATAGACCAAAATGAACATCTGTACAAAGATTTCTTCATTTTGTAGTACAACAATAGACCAAAATGAACATCTGTACAAATACTTCTTCATTTATGAATAAGTTTATGTGATGTAAAATTTGTGTAATTTTCACAGATTTTGGAATACATTTTGTAGGGGATATTTTTTTCTTGGCAGCTAATATATATATCGTCATTAATGTTATTGTAAAAAATGTATTAATACATTGATGTAATTTTTCCAGCACTTGGCTATGTCGGTTTATAAATTTATTATTTACTATGGGGAATGTATTTCCTAAGCGAAATCCGTTGCTAATACGTTGCAAATACACGTCACAAAGTGTGGTACGTATTTGCAATGTAATTCCGGAACGGATTTCGCGTCGGAAATACATTACACAGTATGAAGATGAAGAATAAAATGAAATTTGTCAAAGAAATGAATTACTTAATAAACCGACATAGCCAAGTGCTGGAAAAATCAATGTATTAATAAATTTTTTACAATAACATTAATGGCAATAAAATATATATGTATATATATATATATATATATATATATATATATATATATATATATAAATATAATATATATATATATTAGCTGCCAAGAAAAAATTATCCCTTACAAAATGTATTGCAAAGTCTGTGAAAATTACACTAATTTTACATGACATAAGCCAATGTAGATGTTACACATTTTCCATCACAATAATTTTGGATGTATTGGGGCTGCTTAGAAGTTTAATGCAATTCAGTATATACAACAAAAGGCTTGCTGGGACCTGTGGTCCGCCAAGCAGGATTTCTTGCTTAATTATTTATTTATTCTTCTTGACAATTCATTTATTGTAGTAATGTACTGCTGTAAGTGTAGAACTCGAGCGCATTACAAGAATACAGCGCTCCACTTCGACTTCTCCACTCAGATAGACCACATTCAACTAGGTCTGCCTGTCGGAGCTGTCAAGTGCTGCAATGCGCCTCACTTTGCCGACCCGCGATCATGCATGCCTCGGAGTTTTCGAATTTGCCGCGTCCCGCCCCAGAACGCCCACAGCGCACCCATTGCACGCCCCTTCATGTTAGGCGCAACCTTCGCCACTTTCGGATGCGCCTAACATCGCATCCCTGCGTCCGACAGGGGATTCGAGCCGGTGAGGCGCAGTTTTCGCCAGAAAACAGGCGCAACTCCCAATCATACATGTCGCCCTAAATGCCAAAAAGGTCTTCCTGTTGCCTGAGAACCTGTCAGGCAACTGGATAGTGGATTCCACAGGAGGGGAAGGTAGTGCAGTGGCATCTGGACTTGGGGAAGTCTCCTGCTCTTTTACCCTCAGCGCCAGATCCCAGACTAGCTGGGTTAGCCCCTGCATCTGCTCTACCAGAACTGTCATGGGGTTTATAGTGAGGGTAGAGCAGTAACAGTTTAGGCCTGTGATAATGTCATGTCAAGGGAAGTACAGTGAGCCCTGACTGGAACCCAGCCCACTGTCCCTGCCTACTTGACGTGCTGCCCTAGGCGGCAGACGCCAACTGGGCAACAGTCCCTGCGCTGCTAGAGTGCTGGGGCCGTCAGGAGGAAGAATAGTCAGGCAGTCCAGGTCAAACCAATCAGAAACGCCAAGCCACAAATCGGAACCAAAGAGAAACCTTAAACAAGCCGGGATCAAAAGCCAAACGGGAACGAGGTACAAAATCCGAACGTAAGACAGGGTCAGGAAACAAGCCGAGGACAGGTACAGAGGTAAACGAACAAACTAATAAAGCACAGGTAAGGCAGCCAAGAGAATATCACAGGCGCAGCACTCAGCCTGCAAAGAGTTTAAATGTGATTCCCGGATACCGCCCCTGTGCTGATTGGAGCGGCCTCTGGGTCCTTCCATTGGCTGGTGCGACAAACCTCCTATCAGGATTGGCTGGACCTCTGTCACTCACAGAGCTGCCAGCAGAATGTGTATCAGGGTGGGGTCACAAATCAACAGCTGCAGACTGTTGCCCCCTGCAGACCGAGCGCCGCCTAGACCTGACACAATGTCTCCAACTTCTCTGCTAAAATTAAAAAAATACATTGAATATTCCATTCTGCCTTTAGCTATCAGACCAGTGCCACATGATTAACATTTTCCAGTACCAAAGCCACCAGAGACATGGAGCATAGAAGTATCAGCACAAAAAAATATTGCAGTCCAAGGATCAGAAATATAGAGCAATGCTGATGCAGACTTTGAACCATATATGTCTTGTGAGCCTTATCTGAACACAGAACTGAATGACTTGGTCGGGAAGTTTGTCAAAAGCAAGTGCTAAGTCACCTGTTTTTTGAAGCTGAAAGATGATTTGACACAGTTTTTTGCATACGTTCACAAGCTTCTGTAATAAAAGGAACAGCCAGCTCACCAATATGAACCAGATACAAACTAGCACAGATCTTGCTCCTGTAAGACATGTGCCGGGTTGGGCTTCCCAGAATACAGCAAAGTCACAAATTAAGAAAATGACTCCAACAGCAGTTCAACCAAAGTTGTACTTTACTGAACTTGTCGAAAAAGTATACTTAGCAATTCTCCCAAAAACAGATGTACAAGAGTGTGAGCAAGGCCCCTGTGCTATGCAGCACGCAGCTGGAAGTAAGTTCTCCAGATACACAATATGTTTACCTTCCAACAGGCTCGGAAAGGCCAACCGTTATTTACCTATTAATGTAGCAAAGGAAGCATAGGTAGCCAGCACAACATGCACTGATCAAGGAGATTTACGGAGATGTCAACGTAGCAAGAAACTATTTATTGAATGTTACAAACCCATGTCCAGATTACAAAAACACCAAAAAATATGGAAGACACATGAGACCTCTGACACATTTCAGACATACGACCTTACTCATAGCAGTCATAACAACAAATGAGACTGACTTATAAGGCATTTCAAAAAAGCTCCTCCTTCCAACACACGCAGTATAATTAATAATTTAGAATCAAGATAGGGTGAAAGTTTAACCCTTTTGGGTGGCTGGTATTTAGCTTGAGGATCCAGAACCCTTCACGGTTTAGTAATCCCCGTCTAGAATCACCACCACTCAGGTATTTGGGGACTATCTGTTGGCCTGTGACATTAAGGCCAGAGGTATCACCTTGGTAGATTGCATAAAAATGTTTGGATAAATTAGATACATTTTGTGTGTGTATTTGAGTGACAACGTATATGTGTTCCCTGATGTGATCCTTAGGTCTCCTAATGGTACATCCCACATAACAAAATTTACATATCGTGTATTCAATGCAATAAATCACAGTAAATTACATTTTTTTATTATGGTCAGTACCATCAATAAGATTACAATTTTTTTTGTCTCATTAAAATGCTTACAACAGGAACAGCAATTGAATGCATGATAGGCAAATCAAGCAAAAATAATTTTGCACAAACCACATAGAAAAGCACGGATAATTTAACCTTTTAAGGCCCCAAAGCCTTTTTTGACCTTCCTACACAGCCCTTTTTTGAAATCTGACATGTGTAAATTTTAAATTGGATAAAAAAAATTTTTTGACACTTTTACCTATTAAATGTGTTTCAGAAAATTTGGTTTTCCCCGTGACACTTTGGGGTTTTTAAAGTTATAAAAAAATTTTTTATCCATAAAATTTCCCTTGTTTTTTTGTGAAAAATACAAAAAATTTCATAAAATTTTTGGAAAAATTTGCGATTTTAAAAATTTTTGAAAAAATTTCCCCTGCGGCAAGACAGAAAATTTAAATTCCCCCCACAAAATAGTTTATAACTAGCACCCCCCCAAATTCCCAAATGGGTTTAATCATTTTTTAAATGCTTTTTTTTTTTACAACATTAGAGGGTTTTAAAATTTTTAGTAGCTTTTTCCCTCAAAATTTTCCCAAAAAAAATTTGCAATAACATTTTTTAAAAGGACCATTTCCCAGTTCTGAAGGTTTTTTAGGGGCCTGCTTTTTTAGATACCCCCAAAAGTAATGCATCTGAAAACTAGCCCCCTTTAAAATGATTTATAAAACTTTTTTAGGAATTTTGATAACCCTTCAGATATTTCACAGAAAATTAAAAGCAAAGTAAGGAAATTTCAAAATTTTCATTTTTTTTTGCAAAATTTTTCCAATATTTATCCATTATTCACTAAAAAGGGAAAATTTGGACGGGAAAAATGCAATTTAAATTAAAACCCCCCCCAAAATCGCCGTTTTTAGAGAAACCCAAATTGCCCCTATTCATTTTTTTTGGCCTCACCCATAAGCCCCAAAAATAGGGGGAGCACCTACAATACTCTGGGCTCATTTTCAAACGATTTTATTTAGGCCCTTTTTCAGTTTGGGGACACCCTAAGGGGGCTAAAATTTAATAAACACCCCTTTTTTTTTTTAAATAGACCGAAATAGGGGGAAATTTAAAAACCCTTTTTAAATGAATATATCCGGGGGTGCTTTTGAGTATAAAAACCCCCACGGGTTTTGTTTCCAAAAATTTTTTTTTTAGAAAAAGGGCTGTGAAAAAAAAAAAACTTTTTTTTTTCAAAAAATCTAAAAATTTATCAAAAAAATTTTTTCAAATATAAAAGGGAATCCGGGAAAAAAAACCCCCTAAAACTTTTGTTAACAATTTCTTCCCAATTTTGGGCAATCCCCAACATGGGGGTGAAAACTGCTGTTTGGGCGAATGGCGGGGGCGAAAAGGGGAAAGGGAGCGCTTTTTGGGGTTTTTGGGAACCAGATTTTGGTGGGCCTTTCCCGCATTTGAAAAGCCCCCAAAGTAGCAGAACAGGCAAAAACCTTCCAGAAGTCGCCCCTTTTTTGGTTTCAACAACACCCATCGGGGATCTCATCTGGGGGTGAAACCTGTGCTTTTTTGGATGAAACATTTTGTTCCTATTTTTTTTTTTAAGCTTTGGGGCCAATAAAAAAGGGGGGAAAAACCCAGTTGGGGTTCCTTTGTTTTTTGATTTTCAATTTTACAGCATTCCCGTCCCAAGGGGTAAATGATGTATAATTTTAACTAGGGGGGTTTTGGTAAAATTTACAATGTTTATAGATTTTATATGGGTTTTTTTCTTTTTTATTTATTTTTAACACATAGAACAACGTTATAAAAAATTGGTTTTTATTTTCCTTTTCTGACAGCCAAAAACTTTTTTTTTTTAAACGTTTTCATAGTTTTTAAAGGGGCTTGTTTTTTGGGGGAAAGATTTGGGTATTTTTTTGGTACCATTATGGGGGTGCATATGATGCTATTATAATTTTTTTAATAATTTTTTTTCTGAAATGTTTTAAAACAAAATAAAGCAATTTTGGGTAGGGTTTTTTTTTTTTTAAAATTTTATATACGGTCCATGTACGGTAAAATATGACAAACGGTTTTATGACAAACGCTTTTTTTAAAATCCCAATCAACCAGGAAAATACGTTTTTGCATCGCCATAGTCTGAGACCCATAACTTTTAAATTTTTCTGGCTTGGTCTGGGGTAGGGACTTTTTTTTTTTTGCGAGATGAGTTGCCCGTTTTTATTTAAAACTTTTTTGGGGGGACAAGGTTTTTTGACGTTTTTAAATCCTTTTTTTTGGGAGGCCAGGGTGAAAAAAATACGAAACCCTTTAGTAGTGTTTTTTTTATTTTTTTTTTTAAAACCGGGGCCCCCGGGTGCTATCCTGATAATAAGCTTACCCCCTTTGGCCCGCTAGGGATTATAGCGATCCCCTATTTAAATAAGTTTTTTTTAAAGTTAAAGGGCACTTTAAAAAAAAAAAAAAAAGTGTTTTTAGTGTGTAAAACATTTTTATCATCGCAAATCTTCTGAAGCTAAAACATTTTTTTAATTTTTCGAAATACAAGCAAAATAAGGACTTTTTTTGGGCGGGATGAACTGACTTTTTAATTTTGGTACAATTTTTGGCGTTTCTGGGAGTTTTTGTTTCCTTTTTTTCCATTTTTTTCTGCGGATAAAACAATAATCTTAATTCTGTGTTTGGGTTTTTTTTTTTTTTTTTTTAACGGCTTAAACCGTACGGGGTTTAAATTTAAAATGACAGATTTATAGGGGAGGCCCTTTCGCACGCGGCGCAAACCAAAAATGGGGACTTTTTTTTAATTTTTGATCTTTTTTGGGCGATTGGCCCCTTTTTAAAGGGGAAAAGGGGGGTGGAAAAGTATTTTTAAATTTTATTTTTTGTGGGTTTTTTTTTACCCTTTTTTTTCACTTTTTTTTAAATTTTTTTTTTTACTTTTTTCCAAAACCTTTTTTTTTTACTTTTTCCCCAAAAGGGGATTTGGGAAAGAAAGATCTTAATCTTTAGATCTCTCATTCAATTGGGAAACAGTGCATTTGCTTTTTTTCTATTTCGGTTCCAAAGGGCAACTGTCACACCCATTTCCCCCGGGGCCCTGCCCACAGGGGACGGGCCCGGGATCGGACCTCACAGACAACCCAAGGGATTTTTCTGCCCTTTTGCTGTCTTTTCAGAGGCAGGAGCTGCACGGGTCCGCCCGGGGTTCCGTGGGCCGCTGCCGCCCGACAGAGAAACCCGGGGGAGCGATCTTTCCCCCGCGTCTCTCCCTTTGTTAAAATTTCGACCCGATGGCGCGAAAATTTAAAGGGTTAACCCCCCCCCCCCCACGATCCGGGGGCGGGGCCCACCCGGGTGCCGGGATGTCACTGGAATATTTCAGCCCAACACCCCGCGCCGATCGCGCGAACTCTGCTTTAAAGTTCGCGGGGAACCCAAAACGTAACCCCCTACGTCCAAGGGGCGGAACCCCCAAACGACCTGGACTATGGACTTAAGGGGTTTTAAAGTAGACCAAAAACACTCAATTAAAAGGGGGGAAAAAAACTAAAACTCAACCCCGCCCGAAACGGGGTAGCTAAACCCGTGTGGGAGCTTTTTTTTTTACCCCCTTACCCTGAGGGTTTGTCTCACATTAAAGTTAAAACACTCCTTTTTGCATATTTCTGGATTTTTGCAAAATTAAATTTTTGCTTCTTTTCCTGTTGGTTTTTCCCTTTGGGCGGGGGTTACGGATCCTGCGCCGCAAACTGAGGACTAAACCCCGAAAGAAGGGCCTGCAACTTATCCATAAAAACAACCCGGGTGAGCTCCACTTTGGGTTTTTTAGCCTTTGCTTTTCTTTTTTTTTGGGTGAATGCCCCCATATTAAAACTCCCTTTAGGGGGGATGTACCAAAAGACTTTTAAAAAAAGGGATCAGGGAAAACTATAGAAAGTCCCCCTTTAAAACCCACAAAACCCAAATGTAAACTAATTTATCCAAACATTTTTATTCAATTTCACCAGGGAAACTCTTTGGGCCTTTTTAAAGTCACAGGGCCCAGAAATCCATTTCCCCCCCCCCAATGGGCCCCAGATTTGGGGGTTCCCAGACGGGGTTACGTAAAAACCCAAAACCCTTTTTTAAACAGTGCATTAAAAAATTCCCGGTTTCAAATGTATTTTTGCATCTGTTTTCCAAAGGAGGGAACTTCTTTTAAAAACCCCTTTTAAGTCTGTCCTTAAAAAAGTTTTTATGACTTTCTATGAAATAAGGGGTGAGCGTGAATGAGTCGCGGGCCCTTTTGAACTTCCAAATTTTTTTTTTTTTGTTTTTGTAATCGGGCATGGTTTTAATACTTTCCCAAAAAAATTTTTTTTTTGCTACTTGACATCCCCCCGTAAAATTTTCATTGCATTTTTTTGTTGGCTCCCTTTTACTTTTCCCCCGCTATTCAGGTGAGGGCCCAAATAAATTTTTCTTTGGGTTTCCCCTTTTAAAAACCTTACACAACAGGGAAAAATTTTTATTTGGGCAGTTTTTAAGGGGACAAAACCCCCGGGGTAGCACAAACCTTTAATTTTAAAAAAACCCCTGTTCCCAAAAAATAGATAACAAACAAGTTTAAACCCGGTTTCACAGTTTAGTATTTAAAAGCACCATGTCCCAAAAACATTCTTTCAGCCCCCCAAATCAGAAGCTCTTCCTGAAAAAGTAACTTAGGGGTTGAAAAACCGACCTGGGCCCCAACTAAGCAACACTGGGAGTTTGTTCCCCGGGAAGGGGCGGGCATGCTACGGGCCTGGGGCTACCTTGGGGGTTGCACCAGTCACAGCTCCAGATGAGGGGTTCCCCCCTATTGGAGTCGATATCCAAATGGGGGTCACTTTCCCCTCTTTTTCGGAACCTTACCAATGTCCAATTCCGTCTCTGTGCTTTTCCCCATCAACAGCATAAACACAGCCAGCAATCCCCTCTTCTCCCAACCCGGGGGGGCCGTCAAACCCTTTGTAAAATTTTACAAGGGAGGGGAAAGTAGACAGAATCATGCTCACTGTGTGCTCACTGTTAAGAAAAACCCAATTTTTTTCACATTTTTATAATAAGTTTTAAAGTGTGCCAATTTAGAACCCCTCTAAATGCGGGTCCCTTAATCAGGGACTTTTTAAAGCCCAAAAATGTAAATTCTTGGGTCAGTAAAACCTCTTTTTTAAAGTGGGGTTTTCCTGTTTCCGCAGTAAAAAAGGGCCCAACAAAGCTAAAAATCTATAGCTCCGTACGGGTTTAGTAACCCCATTCCCCACAAAGCTCCCTGAAATCAGGCGCCCCTTTCCAAAAGGGTACAGGCACTTTGTAATGTGGCCCCGAAAAATTTGGGGTATGGGGGATTTTAAATTTTACGAATGGGGCTGGGGCTAGATGCGGAAAGAAAAGACAAACCCGACTTCTGGTGCAGTCCCGTTCCCTACATGTCGCCCCAAGTTTGGGGGCCCCGTACCCCCCCCCCCCCCCACCCCCCCTTGTAGCCCCTTGAAAAGTTTTTTTAAACGCCCCGAAATGATTGCTTTTCCCCATTTGCTTCCGGGGCAGCTTTTGGTCCCCCAACGACAAGGGAAATGAAAAATCTGTGTCGGGAAATTTTCAGAACAACGTAAGTATAAAGGGCCGGGACAGGAAAACCCCGAGTAAAAATTCAGCTTATCCCACTGCCCCCCAACAGCTTCAAATCAGCTGGCCTACCCTTCTGGCTGGGGGCCCGACCCGGGGTCCCGGGCCCCGCCCCTTCCCCTTTTTGGGAAAACCCGGGGAGCCATCCCTTTAAACCTTTTTTCCCCCAAACGCCCCAACCTTTTTTCCCAACACCATGCCCTCCCCGATGCCACCCCACTTTTAGTGGGGCAAAGTCCGGGGAAAATAGGTAAATGACCAAGGTTTTGGGGGAATTTTATGTCCTCTAAACTCTTTCCCTCAACACTCCAACCGGTTTTTCCCAAATAGAAACCCCAAAAGTGCATCCAAAAATTACTATTTTCCCCCTCTGACAAAAACTTAAAGCAATTTTGGGTACTTTTTAAAAAGGGGAGCCAAACCATTTCTGATCAAGCCCCTCCAAATTCGGCAAATTTTTCCCAAATTTCTGGCACCCCGACCCGGGCACCTCTGCCCCCTGTGATACTCCGCAAACCTTTCAGTCATGGCCCACACCAGGGCCAATAGTTTGAACTTAAAGGAACTGTAGTTGTCAGGATTGCACTCTGACTCTCGCAATGACTGACTGGCATAGGCAATTACTCTCTCTCGTCCCTCCTGGACCTGGGACAGCATGGCCCCCAGCCTATGTAGACTCCTCTCAGTATAAAATAGAAATGGTGTATCAAACCATGCATAGGCCAGAATCGGAGCACTGGCCAGCGCCTCTTTTACCTCTTGAAAGGCATTTTGTTGCTGTGGCCCCCACTCGATGGAGCGGTTCTTTGGACCCCCCAGTCATGCCTCTCACTAGCTCATTTAATGGACCTGTCAGATGAGCAAATCAGGGTATAAACCTTCGGTAATATCTTGCCAGTTCCATGAATGCTTGTACCTCTCGCAGTGTACACGGCTGAGGCCACTTTTGTACTGCCTCCACCTTACTGGGGGCCAGTTGTACCCCTTCTGAGGTGACCACATGCCCTACGTACTTTATCTGCTGTTGGAAGAGTTGACATTTCTTAGACTTGATTTTGAACCCGTGGTCCCATAGCTGCTACAAGACCTGCCGCAGTTTCTGGAGATGACCCTCAAAGGAGTTCCCGAATACTACCACATTATCCAGGTATATCAAAGTTAAGATCTCCCAAGCAGTGTTCCATTAGCTGCTGGAAAGTTCCTGGTGTATTAGACAGTTCCAACGGCATCCGATTAAGCTTGTAAAACCCTATAGATAGAATGAAGGCTGTCTTCGCCCTATCCTTCATGGCCACTGGCACCTGCCAGAATCCATTGGCCAGGTCAAGAGTCAAAAAGAAATTTGCATGACCTAGAGCGGACAGCGACTCTTAAATCCGCGGGAGAGGATAGGCATCACAGATGGTGTGGGCATTCAGTTTTTGGTAATTTACACAGAACCTGAGACTTCCATCATTTTTCCATGCCAAGGCCACGGGAGCAGCCTGTGACTCTCTTGGATCACCCGTTTGTCTGGCATGCTGACCACCATTTCAAATAATATAACGTACCACCAAACTTGAAAACCGCATGTAAAATTTCAGACAGGGCGTCTCACTCTGTAACAGCCAATCAAACATAATGCTTTCTGGACTCAAAAATAACTCCTTCCCTGGAATCTCCATATATTGTAAAGCTTTTCTTTTATTATTCCATTATTCATCCAACACTTGTACTTGCAAAGCTAACACGATGTTTTATCACTGGATAAATACAACGTATACACACAATGCGGTTCTTAATCGATCTGCAAATTTTCTCAGGGAGTTCTTTAGGCCGACCCCGGCTCACTCCTCTTCCTCTAAGTTGCAATACCATAGAAACAAATGTAGATACAAAGCCGTAAACGTTCTTGCTTATGGATACAAAGTCTCTCAGGGAGAACCGCATTGTGTGTATATGTTGTATTTATCCAGTGATGAAATATCGTGTTACCTTTGCAAGTGCAAGTGTTGGATGAATAATGGAATAATAAAAGAAAAGCTTTACAATATATGGAAATTCCTGGTGAAGGAGTAATTTTCGAGTCCAGAAAGCTTTATGTTTGATATGCTGACCACCATATCTTTCACTTCCTGGTACATCTTGGGTGGGATTTGCTGGTACCGTTCCCTGATGGGCATAGCATCACTAGTAGGGATTTCATGTTCGATGGTGGAAGCACACCCAAAATCTTCATCATGTCCAGAGAACATCTCCTGAAATTGCCAAAAGGTATCTTCCAGCAGCTGCTGTTGCCCCGGAGTCAGGACCTTGCGATCACCCCGCATCAGGGCTATGATTACTCGACCATTACTTTCTGCTGTCCGAGACTCCCTTTACTGGACCCCTACCACTTAGGTCCCGGCCAACCTCCTGTTAATTTAAAGGGCCAGCAAGCACCACACAACTTTCCTGGAGCCAATGGAATTTGGGCTTTATCTGGACACCTCTCCATTGCCTTCCTGACAGTTTGTTGGTGTTACAGACCTGTTCCATGCTTATCGCGTTGTCCTGGTTCCATCTCTCGGCGATGTTTACGGACTATTCTCTGCCTGCTGTCTGCCCTGTTCTATGTGCCTGTGACCCTTTCAACACCCCTGCCTGCTCCCCATGTACTTCGTTGGACAACGGCTGCTACAGCAAGTGGCCGTTTCAGGGGTAGTGACTTTGGAGTCCCTCATAGCAAAGTCCAACCAGCCTCAGGGCGGGGTCTGGTGAATATCGGTTGGCTACTTAGACTGGGCGTGGTCTCTGCCGTGGTTTGAGTTCTTGTGACAAGAATTGGCCAATCCATCAGCAGTTTACTCCAGGGCAGAGAAATGTGGCACATAAATCACTTGTGGACTCCAACTCCCATAAAACTTCACTCCTCCACTTCACATAAAACTTGAGCTGATGAAAAATTGTGTGAAGACAAAGAACAAGGAAGGAGAAGGTTTTTGATATACAAGACAAATGTTCCAAGGCATAACTGATACCAAGATTAAGGAAAGTATTTTTGTAAGTCCACAAATCTGACTAATCATTAATAACAATCATCTTGAAGAGTTGCTGGTGGGGTCTGATAAAAATGCTTGGAAATCATTCAAGGATATTGCTGAGAATTTTCTTGGAAACTATTAAAAAGAAAACTACATTAAAATGGTTGACGACCTTCTTGGAACTTACTAAGCGATGAAATACAGTCTGTCATGGAAAATTATTTTTTGCATTTACACTTGAAATTCTTTCGTGCAAATCTTGGTGCAGTCATTGATGAACATGGCGAATGGTTGCGCAAAGATATTGCTATGATGAAAAGGAAATATAAGGACTACTGGAATCTGCCAATGCTGACTATTGCTGTACACTAATATGAGATGAGTTTAAATGTTAAATTACAAAAGAAAACAGCAGAAAAACCCTTTTTTAGAAAAAGGGTAAAAGAAAAAATGGAATTAGAGAGGGGCAAATTTTATTCAAACGAAGGGAATTCGTTTAGATTTCGGGAAAAACTTGGGTTTTCCGGAACCGAAGTTGAATTTTGGGGGTACTTGGGGGAAAACGAAGTTTTTTTTGGATTTTAAAAGGGCTGCGGCAAAAGGCGCTACATGGGGCAAAGCACTCTGGGGGGAAAAGGGCCTAGCCTTTCATAAATGTGCAAGATAAAGCCAATCAGAGACCGGGGAATTTTCCCTGTGCCCGTCACCGGCACTTATAAGCCCCGAGCGCCCGCGGGGAAGCTCACACTCCTCCCCCTTTTTACTATAGGGGAAGGTGCCCCTGGGGGTGATAGCCTTTTTTAAGAACATTTTTAACGGCAAATTTCGGGGGTGTCTCACTTTGTCTCAGAGATTTGTTCTCTAAAAGTTCTATTTTTGGGGTTTTTTTTTGGGGTTTTTGGGAAATTGAAATCCAGGGTGCGTCCACTCCCCACCCAATTTTACTTTTCAATATCCAAGTGGATCTAACCATTTCCCCTTTTGTATTCATTTAAAAAAAAACAGCGTTTTTTACAATAAAAAAACCCCATTTTCATTTTTCGCTAAATTCTTTTGCGAAATTTTTAAAATCCGGGGTTAATTAAGCGTTTTTTTTGCTGGTGTCTGACAAAAAAAAACCCGGGTTTTTTCAAAGCCAAAAAATATATTTTTTTTTGGTACCAAATTCACAAAAAAGGGCAAATTACAACTGAATCTCTTGTTGGGGTGGCGAAAAAACACCAATTGTAACACCAAAACTTTTTTTGTGGGGCCAAATTTTTTTTGGGCCAATTTACACCCCCGGGGGGAAAATTAAGCGTTTTTTTTTAACTGGTGGGGGCCTGACAAAATAAACCCGTTTTTTTTCAACGCCAAAATAAAAATTTTTTTTTTTTTTTGGTACCCCTAATTCACAAGAAAAGGAAAAATTACAAACTGTATCTCGGGGTTGTTTTGGGGGCCTAGAAAACCCCCGCAATTGTAACAGCTACAAATTTGTGGGGCTAAATTTTTTTTGGGCGCAAATTTTAACTCCAGGGGTTAATTGGGCTTTTGTTTTGCGGGTTTTTCTGAAAAAAAAAACCCGTCTTTTTTCAACCCCCAAAAATTAAAAAAAATTTTTTTTTGGTACCAAATTCACAACAAAAAAGGAAAATTTACAAACGGTATCTCTTTTTGTGTGGCGTAGAAAACAGGGCAATTGTAACACCAAATTTAATTTTTTGTGCGGCTCAATTTTTTGGGCCCCAATTTTTACACCCGGGGGTTATTAAGCGTTTTTTTTTACGGGTGTGCAAAAAAATAAACCGTTTTTTTTAAACCCCAAAAATATAATTTTTTTTTTTTTTGGTAGCCAAAATTCACAAGCAAAGGAAAAATTACAAACTGTATTTTCTTGTTGTGGGGCCGTAAAAAACCCAACCAATTGGTAAAAAACCTACTAGTTTGCGCTCAATTCCCTTTGGCGCAATTTTAAAATCCGGGGTTTTAAATTAAGCGGGGTTTTGCGGTGTGCTGAAAAAAAATAAACCGTCTTTTTCAACGCCAAAATATAATATATTTTTTGGTACCAAAATTTCACAAGCAAAGAAAAATTTAACAACTGAAACCTTGTTGTTTGCTTAAAAAACCACGCAATTAAAAACACCTACTTTTTTGGGTGGGGGCCTAAAATTTTTTTTGGCGCAATTTACACCCCGGGGTTTAATTAACGTTTTTTACGGGTTTGCTTACAAAAATAAACCTTTTTTTTTCAACCCAAAAATATATATATTTTTTTTTTGGTAGCCTAATTCAAAAAGGAAAAGGGCCCAAATTTAACAACTGAAATCTCTTGTTGTGGGGCGAAAAAAAACCCCGCTTTTTGTAACACGCTACTAGTTTGTGCGGCTAAATTTTTTTTGGGGGGGGGCCAATTTCCCATCCGGGGGGTTAATTAACTTTTTTTAAAACTGGTGTGCTGAAAAAAATAAACCGCCCCCCCCCCTTTTTTAAAACGCCAAAATATATTTTTTTTTTTGGGGAGCCTAATTCACAAGAAAAGGCAAATTTAACAACTGTACTCGTTTTTTGGCGTAGAAAAAAACCAATTGTAAAACCTACTAGTTTTGCGCTAAATTTTCTTTGGCGAAAATTTACTTTCCGGGGTTAATTAAGCGTTTTTTTTAAAACTGTGGCTGCCCAAAAATAAACCGCCCTTTTTAAACGCCAAATTATATATATTTTTTTTGTACCTAATTAAAAGGGCAAAGGAAAAAATTACAACTGAAATCTCTTTTTTGTGGGGCGTAGAAAACACGCAATTGAACACCTACAAGTTTGTGCGGCCCCAAATTTTTTTGGGCCAATTTACACCCGGGGGGTTTAAATTAAGCGTTGTTTTGCTGGTGTGCTGACAAAAATAAACCGTCTTTTTCCAAGGGCCAAAATTTAAAATTTTTTTTTGGTACCCAAATTCCCCAAAAAGAAAAGGGCCAAATTAAAACCCTTGAAACTCTTGTTTTTGGCGTAAAAAAACCCCCCAAAAATGTAACACCTCTATTTTGGGGCGGCTCAATTCTTTGGCGCAATTTAAAACCAGGGGGTTTAAATTTAAAAGTTTTTAAAAACTTTTTGGGCGACAAAAATAAACCGCCCTTTTTTTCAACGCCAAATAAAAATTTTTTTTTTTGGTACCAAATTTCACAGAAAAGAAATTTCAACTGAAAACACTTGTTGTGTGGCGTAGAAAAAAACGAAATTGAAAAACGCTCCTATTTTGTGGGGCCAAATTTCTTTGGCTCAATTTACACCCAAAGGGGGTTTTAATTAAGCGTTTTTTAAACGGGTGTCTGACAAAAAAAAAACCGTTTTTTTTTCAACGCCAAATATATAAATTTTTTTTGGGTTTAGCCAAAAACACAAGCAAAGGCAAATTACAACTGTATCCCCTTTGTTGTTTTGGCGTAAAAAAAACGCAATTGTAACACCTACAAAATTTTTGTGGGCTAAAATTTTTTGGGCGAAATTTACATCCAGGGGTTAAATTTAAAAACGTTTTTTTTGCGTGTCGACAAAAAAAACCCCCGGGTTTTTTTTCAACCCAAAAAATATTTTTTTTTTTGGTAGCCTAATTCAAAAACCCAAAAGGCCCAAATTAACAAACTGAACTTTTGGGTTGTGGGGCGTAGAAAACCCCGAAATTTGAAAACCCCCAACTATTTTTGTGGGGGCTCAATTCTTTGCGCAATTTAAAAATCCGGGGTTAAAATTAAAACTTGTTTTGCGGGTGCTGACAAAAAAAAACCCTTTTTTTTTAAACGCCAAATATAAAAAAATTTTTTTTTGGGTTTTTTGGGGGGCCAAATTTCCCACAAGCAAAGGCAAATTACAACTGTATCTCTTTTGTGTGGCGTAGAAAACCCCAAATTTTGAAACACCAAAACAAACTACTAGTTTTGGTGGCTCAATTCATATTGCCCCTTTTACATCCAGGGGTTTAATTTAAGCGTTTTTTTGGGCGGGGCTGTTTTACAAAAATAAAACCGCCCTTTTTTAAAACCCCCGGGGAAATAAAATACATTTTTTTTTGAAACAAAATTTTCCCAACAAGGTTAATTAAACCCCTGTTTGTCTTTTTACTTTATAAAAAAAAAACATGTTTTTTAAACGCCCACATACAAGAAAAATTTTCCCCCCCTGGCCATTTGTGGAGCCCTTTATACCCAAAGGGTTTAACCCAATCGGTTACCGGTTTTTTTTTGGAGTAAAAAAAACCGGGGTGTATTTTTAAACATATACGGGAAGCTTCATAAAACCAGGCTTAAAATTTTAAACAAACAGTATGCAGAAGAGGGGTGGAAAGGGCTTGCAACTGCGATTGGCAGTGGCCCCAAAAAATTTCTGAAAGGGGGCCCGGGGGTGGGCAGCACAGAAAGGGGGACGTCGCAGGGGGGGGACACTCGGTGAGGCCACAACTCCCCCCTTCCCATCTAGGGGCCGGGGTTTTTGTTCAAAAACCCAAGGGTTTTTTGATTTTTTTAAACTGGGGACCATTCCCCCTCCCAATGACATCTGACAACCCCACCCAAAACCCGGGGGAACCCTCAGACACAACATTTAAAATTTGGGCAGGGCCCCGGGGACGGGCAGGGGCCCCCTCACCTGTCCTCAGCCCGCCTCTGTCCCACCTTTTCCCCTCACCCGGGATCAACTATTTTGGTCGGGGCTCAGCGCCACTAAATACGAGGATAAAAATTTGAGGGGGCAGTCAGCACTACGTGGCGCAAAAAAAAATTTTGGGGAAAATACCCCACTTCTTGCAGTAGGGCCCCAAAGTAAAAAAAGGGGAAAGAGTGGCATGGGAGGTCATTTGGTAAAGGGTCGGGCCTCGCTTACAAGCCCGGGTGATGAGGACAGTAGGGGACGATAAAAAAACAAAGAGATTTAAAGGGCCGACCGCACTTGGACCCGGGGTTGAAGAAAGGGCTTAATCCATCGCCCAAGGAAAAGGGGGGGTCAAGTTTTGCCCCGCAGGCAGCGGCGCACCCAGCAATTGGGTTTTTGGGGGCCGGGAAACCCAGGGGGGTACAGCAGTGTGGGGTCGGGACCCAAAAAGCGGCCACGGGGTAAAAAACCCGCTTCGGGCCAGGCCCAAACCGGCCCAGGTGCCCGCGAGGCCCGGCGGCAGTAGTCACTCAGGCGGAGCGTTGGGGAAAACAGCTACTCTCTTGGGCCCAGTTTTTTTGCAAAGACCCCGGGGGACCAAAATTTTTTATAGTAAAAATTGGGGGAAAGAAATTGAAGCGTTGGCCGGGGAAGCAAAACGTTGGCAAAAACGCCCTCGTCAACACATGCAGCGCCCCAACCCGGGTTTGTCCGGGAGAAACGGGGCTCGTTTGGTGGGGGGGTCCCCCCTTTCCCCGGGCAGCAGCACCCAGGGGCCCCAGTGGCACGAAATCCCCTTTTCAGCCCCCCAAGGCTCCACCCCTCTGCAAAGGCAGCTGTTTCTCTTTTGACATCCTCTCCCGTCCAAAATGTTCCTGCTCCCCCCGCTCTCATGGCGCCAGCAGTCGATCAAAGAGGCGATTGTAAAGAGACAACAAATTTCGTCCAAAACCCCCCCCAAGGGCAGCAGCTGACCGTGCTCCTGTCCAATTTTTGGTTACTGCAGCCCTCCCTTTCCAAATGGTGGGACTCTGCCCATTCAGAGAACTAATGGCTTGTGCCGAGCCCCAAGGAGATTTTTCCCAAACCGTAAATTTTTTTCCAAAAAGGCAGGGACCAGCAAATTTATTTAAAAATGAGAAAACAAATGGTCAGCCTTGAGCTTAATCGGTTTGTTCCAAGGGACACGCAGCGCGGAAAAGTCTGGAGCGTAACCCAAAGGGCAGGGCCCCGTACATGTCCTTTTCGGCCCCACGGGGGAAAAGTGCTTCCTGCCCAGGGACACCAACCCAAATTGGACGGGGACGCCGCTTTTTCCTCCACGTTTTTCCAAAAATGCTGCCCCCTGCCCAATTCCGCCTCCTCCTCCTCCACCACCACCACCATCTCAGCCTCCCACAAGTACTGCTCCAAAAAAACCACATGTGTAAAAGGGCCCCAGCGGGGTCACGCAGTTCTACACCCAAACCTTTTCCTCGGAAAAGAAGTCCCCACAGGGAGGGAAAGCTCCGCGTCATGCAGCAAGAAATCGAAGTTTGGGCCTTTTCTTTCCCCCCGCCAACGCAAAAAACGGAACCCTGGTGAAAGGGCAATGGGAGGAACTGGTGTCCGCCCCTGCACCGAGGGGGGAGGGGCCAAACGCCCTGCATGGCCACGTGTTTTAAACTGGTTGTAAAAAAAGGGCCTGAAAATCTTCCACCGATCTTCAAACATTCTTAAAATGGCCAGGAAACTGTGGGATGCACTTTTTCCATTCTACAAACCAGGAACCCCCCTCCTTTGAGTTGGGAGCGCAGAACCGGGCCCCCCCCCAACACGCACTGATATGCATGTTTTCCCCCCGCTGGAATTTTCCCCCCCCGCACATGTTGGACCGACGTATGAACAGAGAAAGGGCCTTAACGATTTTTTTGATTATCCAGGCAGACAGAAGTACTTCCCCCGTGAAAATTGATGTCAGCCAGGGCACTCATTCGGAAAAACCTGCCCCTTTGTTAGGCCATTCCGGGGGCCACGTTTTTGGGCAGTCGCCAGGAATAAAAGGGGTGAAAACCCATTCCCCCCGCTTTATTTTTTGGAACAATTCCCGAAAAAAACTTCTGGGGCCCGGGGGTGGGGATTTTGGGGACTACTCCGTGGCCCCCATGAGTCCCCGGGGGGGACTGAAATGGAGGGAGGAGGAGGGAGGGGGACATTGGGGCAGAAGCATTGTCTGGGGAAATGAGTTGGAAATTTTTTTAACCCCGGGGGACAAAGAGGAGGACCGGAGCGCTGGAGGGGGTGGATGGAGATGAGGGAAAAACGAGGGAGATGACTCCCAAGCACCGGGCAGTATCATTTGGGAAAAAGGGGGCAGGGGGGCCCCTCGGAGTACTTTTGCAGATGTCCCCCCCCCCCATGCTTTTTTTGCCCCGGGTATTTAAAAGCCGAATATCAGCATCCGGGAGAGGGATACTTCTGCTCTTCCCCCCCTATTGGACCCTCGCTAACCCCGGGCCAAAATGGAGCCTTTTTTTCCCCAAACTATTGAAGGGAAGACCAAACTCAAATAAAACTATAGGGAAAAACCCCTTAATCAGTTGGGCCGCCCGCCTATGTGCGCACGGGCCCTCCTCTTTACAGGGCTGACCCGGGGGTTTTTCCCCAGCCCTTTACCTTTCTAAATTTCCCCCGCGGCTTTCTGAGGGAAGGGGGGGGTAGGGGCATACCAGCTCCACAGCAGTAACCCTAAGTCTGGGGACTAATGGCAGCTTCCTTCACCCCGCCTATGAGGGGCAGTCCCCCCCAAACAACCCGCAGGACATGGAGCATTTCCCCCCAACCAACAGGGTTTTGGCCTACTTGGGCAGCACTCTGCCACCCCATTAGAAATCCGCTGGGGCTACAAGGGGAGCCAAACTGGGTTGTGGCCGCAACTTGCCGATTTGCAGTGGAGGAAAACTGTCCCCGCCCGGCCCCGTAGTGTGGGATCAGAGCGGGGTTCAGTGCGGCGGGGGCCAATTTGGGTTTCCCCCCAAGGGGAACCCCCCTTTTTCCTGGGAAAAATTTTTTAACACTGACCTTTGCAAGATGAATCAGGCTGATCGGCCAGATTTCCCCACAACCAATTTCCTTAGGCGTCAGTCTGGGGTTTAAACCAAACCCCCTCAAGGCCCCCTATTCTGAGCCGCCACCCGCCTAAAGCCACACATCGCTGAATTTCTCCATCTGCCTACCACCGGGCCCTTTCCCCGGACTGTTATTTCCACCCCCCTCAAAAACTCTGTCATTGTCCACCCCAAATTTTCCCCTGCGGGTTTCTGCTTTTTCTGTTTTTGGGGACAAACCACACTGTTCAATTTTGCCACTCTGGGGGCCTGGGACTGTTTTCCACCTCCAGAATGTCATTGTCCACTCCCTGAAAATCTGCGTTTTCTCCGTCTCACCTCCACCCTGTCCTTGTGCCCCTGCCCCGAAACCCCCTTCTGCTGCCCCCCGGACCCCGCTCCTTTGTCATTGTGCCGCCGTGGGCCAATACTATTTTTTCCCCCTGCAAAAATGTTTAAATTTTGCCACTTCTAACCCCATGCTGTTGCTCCTGTCATCACCTCCACTCCTGTCATTGTGCCACTGGGCCCGAAACCCCATGCTGCTGCCGGCCCTGACCTCCGCTCTCAGTCATTTTTCCGCTCTGTGGCCTAATTTCTATTTTTTCCAAACCCGCAGAATTCATTGTGGGCCCCTCTCTACCTCATGCTCTGCTGTGACCCTGTCGGCCCCCCACACTGTGTCATTGTGCCACTGTCGAAACCCCAGCAGCTGCCGGGGCTGCTGCCGTGCCCTCCACACGTGGCCTACCCCTGGTTTTTTTTTCCACCTCCAGAATTTGTCAATTTTTGGGCCCCTGTCCCGACCTCATCCTGCTGCCCGCCGGACCCCCCACACTGATCATTTTGCCACTCTGTGGCCCAAAACTGTTTTTGGGGCCCCCCCAAAATGCCAATTTTTGGGCCCCTGTTTTGGGCCTCAAACTGCGGGCCGCCGTGGGCCTCCACACTGTTTTGATTGTGCCACCTTCCCCCAATACTGTTTTTCCCCCGCCTCCATAATGTCATTGTGCCACTGTCTGAAACCCCAAAAACCCGCCCGCCCGTGACCCTTTCCCCACCGTATCATTTGTGCCACCCCGTGGCCCCAATACTGTTTTGCCACCCCTTCCCGAATTTTCCCTTGTGCCAAATGTCTAAACCCATACGCTGCCCGGCCCCTGACCCCCCCACTGTGTGATGTGCCACCTGTGCCCTAATCTGTTTTTTTTCCCCCTCCATAATTCATTGGCCCCCGTCTGACCTCATACTTTTCCCAGCCGGGGACCTCCCAAATGTATCATTGTCCACTCCCTTTTGGGCCCAATACTGTTTTTTTCCACCCCCCCAGAAAAGCCATTTTGGGCCACGCCCGAAACCCCAAAACTGCTTCCGCCCCTGACCCCCCACCAAATTTTGTGATTGTGCCCCTCGTGCCCTAAAAACTGTTTTTTTTTCCGCCTCCGAATTTCATTGTGCCCCCTGCCTTACCCCCATGCTGCTGCTGCCATGACCTCCACACTGGTGATTGTGGGGCCCCTCTGTGGCCTAATACCGTTTTGCCGCCTTTCCAAAAAAGTCATTGTGCCACTGCCTGCCCCCATCTTGCTGTGGGTCCGCCGTCCCCCCCTTTCCCCACTCTATCACAAAAGTTTTCCCCCCTAACCTCACTTGTTTTTTTTTTCCCTTTTCCCGCTTTTCTGGCTCTTTTTTTTCGGCTACATTCCCCCTTGAGTTTTTTTGGGCAGTTTTTTTTCCCTCATTTTAAATTCCCCGGGGAATTTTTTAGGAAGCGATTTTAAGACGGGCGGCAGTCCCTGTGCGTGTCATACTAAAAAAACAACATTGTAAAGAAAAACCAAACCAAGCTCCCCTGCAAATTTAAGCATGCACCCCAAAGTTTTTAAAAGCAACCCCCGGCAGCTCTGGGAGCCTGGAAATAGCTGTTTTTAACGGATTCGTGCCGAAGAAATTTGGACCGAAACAATTTGTCGAAAATTCGGCAAAGTACCAAACCCAAATTTTTTTGAGAAATTGGGCCCATCTCTAAAGGGAATAATCAGATATTTAATTGGGTTTTCTCATACAATGTTTAAAATTTTAACTTTAGGGAAAGAAATGAAGACTGTTACTAAAACATTGTTTTGTTGATTTTTTTTTGTTCTTAGAAAAAAGAAGATTTTATTTTCTTTTAACTCATAAGTTTTTGGTTACCGACCACCTCTCCCCACCTCTCCCTGCTCTCTCTTATCTCTCATTGCTCCAAGCTGCCATCATTCAGTCAGTCTGACCATGGTGAGTCACCCGCTACTGAGTCTTATCTCTAGCACAGAAGATTTGTTAACCTAAGGTAATGACAACTTTAAGCTTTAGAGCTCTGTAGCTTTGTACACTGTTACTCACAAACCTCCTGCCATCATCCACTTAACAAATCATCTAGAAAGGAGTTGTATGTCTCCTGCTATAAAAACAACCACACCCCTCCAGAAGTGCGGTTGAATTTTTCTGTTGGTCTGTGAAATACATGGTGAGAAAAACTCCTTAATTGAAAAAAATCAATGTTTTCAGAATTTAAAAGTGATACGACAGTAAAAAAACTTTTTTGTGGACTCCGGGGGGGGGCTCCCGAAGTGGGCGCATTTTAGGAAGCCCTCTTTAGAGCCAAATTAGCTTTTTTTGGGGGTGTTTTGCATGGAATTTACACCCAAGACTACTAACACCTGTCTCAGAGCGGAAAATTTCCCCCGGACGTTAAGGAGAGGGTCCGCTCCACCGCAACAAACCTAACCGTGCTAACAGCACACCTGGCCAAAGAAGGGAACGCTAACGACCCAAAGGGGAGTTTGGCAGGGACGTGCCCTAAAAGAGCCCATTCACCTCCTTGCAGGGAGGAAGTGTGAAAGAGGTCCGGCAGTATGAGGACCCGGGAGACTGAGGGACAGAAGTCGCGGAGGCCGTGAGACACCCCGCGTGATTCGAGACGGGCGGGGCAGTTGGGTCAGCCGGAGGAACCCCCCGGAAGCGGGGCGCGCGGGGGAAAGGACAGTGCCAAACCTCGGCTGCGGAGGGCCCGGGAGGAAACCCCAAGCCACGCTGGGGTGGGGTGAGGGCAGCTGCGACCCCGGGAAAGGTGAAAGGAACGTCCCTGCGGCGGGTCTGCGTGGTGGCCGGAAGGCCGAGTCCGCGGCGAAAGGGGTGGGAAGGAATCCTCCCTGCCCCGGGGTGACTGCGGGGCCCTGCGATGGCTGGAGGGGTGAGCGGAGGCCCCGGGGCAGGGGGCCTGACGGCGGGCGGAGCGGCTGGAGAGAACAGGGGGGACCCTTGTGGAACTTGGCGCTCCCCGCAGCGAGGAGGGCCCGGGTGGAGGAGGGGTGACTGCCCCACATTGGAGGCCCGTGTCCAAAGTTAAGCACTGGGGGACCCTGGCTAGAGGTGGTGGTGGGGGCCCTGTCGGCCATTTTAGCTTGTGGGGGCGAACTCCCCCATATTGGGGGAGGGAAAGGAGGGCCTTTTAGGCGCCCGCTGGAGCCCTTGGTACAGGTTTTTTGGTCATTTTAAAAACCGGGTGCCCGGTGCCGCAGTTTTGGGGGGACGCTTAGGGGGAAAATTTGCCCTTGACAAACCAACTCCACCTTCCCCTCCCGCTTATTGCCCCCCCTTATTAAGTGCAGAGTTGGGGGATCTTATCAAGGTGTCCAGGGAATTAGGCTACTGCAGCTCTTACTACCCCCCCTTTTAAACGGAAACACCCACTGTAGACCCACCAAGGGACGGGGGGGTCTGAGGAGAAAAACAGCTGTCTGTGGTTTTTGGGTGGGGACCCCCTGTGCTTTAAGGAAAATTTAGGAGGAGGCATTAACCTGCCTTTGACCCTGGGGGGGGGAGTTTGATCACTACGTCGTTTATTCCTGGATTGGGGAATCGCGGGGACACGGGGGAACAAGTCTCTATTTTGGGGACGCATTGTTTTTTTGCTTCACAACGACATTGGATTCCCAAAAGCTTATTTTTTCCCTTTTTGACAGGAACTCGTTAAGGATTTTTGCCAACTAGGGGGAGTCAAAACCCCGGTTTTTCTGCATAGGGGGGTAAAATACATTCTCACATTTTTTCTTTTTTGCTGAGTCACGTACTCTGCAATATACAACAAAGTCACTAGTGGTGATTTGCTATTTTCTTAAACATTTGTTTACTTGAAGTAACCCGTCTCTCCTGACACTCTGCCAAACTCTCTAACCCTTTTCCCCCCTTGTAACGGAGGGAGGAAAATTTGTTAAATCTCAACCAAAAAGGAATAGGTCAGCCCAACCCTACCTGCAGTAGAGCCCCCTAAAAAAACTCCGGGGCTCCAAAACATAAAAAGGGGCTACTAAACCCAAAAAATAAGCCCCCTAATATGCCCCAGGCACCCCCCCAAGTTTTGCAGGGGATGAATTGCTTCCCCGGCCCTTTCTCAGGGGGCGGTCTGTTCCCGTCCTGCTCTCCACGACCCGGCGGGGCCCACAGGGTGGGAAACCAATTATTTAGCCCTATACCCCATGAGTCTCCAATTTAATGCCATGAGGGGACAAACATTGGGGCCCTACATACCTCAATAATTCTGCGATGTCGCGATTAAAAGCTAAACACGCGAAAATATGGGCTTGAAAACAAAGTATTTCCCCTGCGAAGTTCCACCCTAATGGGGAAAGTCACCGCAAAGTTGGGGAAAGAAGCGACCTTCGAGACCGGATCGGATCTGAAAATCGTAGTAGGGAACAATCCCCCGTTTTGTAGGGATCCCAAAACTACCGGAGAACGTAATCCCTTTCTTACAGAAAAGTTTCCCCAATGCTTTGGAGAGGGAGGCCCCACTGAAAATAGCATTGAAAGGCCCCCACGGTTAGACCGCAGGGGCAGGAAGGGAAAGAAATGCGAGACCACCCCGGGCATAGCAAAATTCTCAACTGGGCAATCAAGGAACGGTGCTACGGGCTTAAAGGGGGCGCCCCCCCCTTTATGGAAGGGCAACAAATTTTTTATTTAAAGATTTTTCTGCAAGTTTGCCCAAAAGAAAAAGCAAATCACCCCGGGTAACACCTTCATGACAGGCGATACGGTTTTCAGTCTTGTTCCGAAAGTTGGGGGTGCAGAGGGGTAGGCACAGTTTCGGGGACCAGCGCAAGCCAGGGGTACTTCCAATTCGGAGGGTTATTTTTAAAAAAAAAAACGTTACACGGGGAGCACGGTAATAATGGTTTTGGTTTTTTTTTTTTTCACTGCTGCAATGCAGTTGCTGATTCAAGTTATTGTTTTTTAAAAATTCAAGACCCAAATTTTTGGTCCCGTGGTTTTTTTTGTTTTTACCAAATGCTATCTTTGTGGATGTATGTGCTCTGTTCTGGGGTTGCCCCCCCCCAGGTTTGGCGGGACGGGTAGTCTCTGGTGCACCCATTGTTCGCGGGACAGGGGGGACACTGCAATTTAAAAAGGATCTATAGCCTAAAAAGGATGAGGGGGAAAAACAGAGGGTGGAGTAAAGGGGGGTGGCATCTAAAGGGGGAAGGACCCTTTAAATTTCACTTGGATTGGCGGGACTCAACCCCCCCATTAAGAAAAAGGGTGACGTTCATTTAAAACGCTTCAAGCCGACATAATTCTGTTACAAAAAACTCACTGGAAAAAAAGATAACACAGGGGTTTGCGCGCCCTTGGTGGAGCCCCTGTCATATGGCCAATTTTTCCCTCTAAATCAAGGGGGGTGGCCATCTTATTTAAAAAAGGCCGGGACTACTTATAAAAAAGAGAAAAAGGGATAAAGGGGGGTAGATATCCCTGCAAAAAAAATTTTGCTACAGGGTGTTCTACGCACGATTAATTTTATCCCTTAAAAAATGTCTAACACAAACTTTTTTTGCCAAATTGAATTCTCTTTTCATCCAAGGGGGACTCCCCCAAAGTCATCCTGGAGGAGATTTTAAAAGGGTCCATGCCCCTTTAAAGGCAGGGCGCGTCATCTCGTCCTTTCTCCTCTGCAAAGACTATTGACCTGGGGGCAATAAAGCCTTTGCGATCCCTGGCGTACTTGAATTGGGGCGAGGGAGTTCACGTTCCCCTCCTCGGGTTTACAAAAGTTTTTCAGAATTGACTATTTTTATCTCCCCCAGGGGGTGGGGGTAGTGGGGGGACTCCCCGGGTTTATACATAGCCATTTCGGGTCACGCCCCATTTCATTGTCAATTCACGTCCCAGGGGCACAAATCAGAGCATTTTGGCGATTTTCCGGGGTACTTCTCAATCTGGGATTTTAAATCCTTTTTTTCAAGTACATGGACAAAAACTAATGAAAATTGGCGCATATGGGGAAAAGCCCTTTGTTCTGGGTGCTGAAAGGCGGTTTTGAGGGTCTATAATCAATTATGTCGCGGCAGGAGAAGGGAGGCGGGAAAAAAAAATTCAAAAAACTGCAGCCCCCTACTGTTGAGGGAACTGGAGCGCCCCATCTCGGGTGCGGAAACAACAATACGAGGCCAAAACGGCTGGAATCCCTTTTGCAGAGTAGGCGAACTGGCTAGTTAAAATAAAAAACGATATTTTTGAGGGGCAATAAGATAGTGATGTTGGGACGATGGTCAAAACAAACACACCCCCAAACCCGTGCTGTCCCCCGAGGGATTCCCCCTTCCGCGGCACAAAACACCGCGCCAGAGGAGACTCAAATTTTTTGTTGGTTCTTTGAGGATCTCTATAGAGCGCCACCCCAGATGGTAGATAAGTCCTTTCTGGCCCCAGATCCCTTCCGGGCCTTAAGAAAACAAAGCGTTTTTAGACGTCCGATCAAGGGAAGAGGTAGGGCAGCCATACATCCCCACCAGTGGGAAGGGGCCCGGGCCCGGGGGCTATGGCAATTAATATAAAAGCTTTTATCGTTAAAATTACACCAATTTTTCTGGGCCTTAAACGCAATATATCGGGATCAAAAAAGCAAAGGAAATTTTTTTCTCCCAATCATGCACCTTTTCTCCCAAAACCGGGTAAAGAACAGGCCGGTACAAAACTACCGCCCCTAGCTTTACTTAACACGCTACAATTTTTAAAAAAAAACTTTGCAACCCGACTCCAAAACCCTTTTTTCAAATATAGTACACTCCCCCAAAAAGGGGGGTTTTTGCAGGGACCCAGGCGTGAAAAATATTTGGGCTTTGGGGGGGGCAACGGGGAGGGGGCCCCAGAACCTTGTCGATATTATCTTTGAGTTTAGATGCCGAAAAAGCATTCGACAAGTTTCGTGGCCCTTTCTGTCCACCCCTGCTACGGAGGAATTTCGGTCCTAATTTTCTAATTTTTCTCTTCTCCAGGAGGGGTCATTTACAACCTTTTAGTTAATGGGCTACTCACCTCCCCGTAGACATGTTTAGAGGTCCAAAAAGGGTTTCCCCCTACTCCTTGCTCTTTGATTTGCGATAGACCCACGCTATATTCTAAAACCAAAACATGTCATAGAAAGGGAAACCGGGGGGTTCTCCGTTGGGACATATGGGCCCTTTTTGATGATGTAGGATTTTGAAAAATCCGCGACATAAACACAGGGGGTTTGCGGGGGCCGCAGGAGGGGGGGTCCCTTTGGGTTATCAATCAAAATTTGACAAAACCTGCAATATACTTTAAAGGGCCCCAAAGCCCACATGGGCCCCCTCTACTCGTTTTGTTGGTGTACCAACAACTGCCCTATTTGGGAGTATCTATTTCTTGACTTCCTCCAATTTATATAAAGACAATATTAATCCTTAATAACCCGAGGAAGCACCCAGCAGGGGTGGCTCCCATGCCTTTGTGGGCAGGGGGAAAATTATTAAAAATTAGTGGGGTTTTTCCCCAAATGCGTATCTCCCCCACTCTCTTCCACTTTTTACAGGCTAAAGAGGACACACAAAATATGCTCTTTCGCCCCTTATCTGGGGTGGTAAACGGCCCAGGGTTTCCCCCTGGTAATTTTGCAGCAGCCCCGGGACACGGGGGAAAAATTACTTCCCAAAGTTCGAGCATTAATGTGGCCGCGTTGATACGTCCGGCAGGGACTGGTTTTCAGGACATGTCATAAAAGAAAAAAGACAGAGCAATCCCTTTTTGGGAAAGGGCCCCGGGTAGCAAAATTCTTCATCTGCCCCTTACACAAATACCAAAATTTATTCGGTCTAAACCCCCTTGATATACTCAAAATGGCGGGGGGGGCAAAAAAATGGGGGACATTGGGGTGCATCCCCATGCCCTTGTTCGCACTTTTGTAGGTAACCCCGGATTTTTCAACATGGGCTCCAATAAAGATTTCTACTGGGGAGAGAGGGGGGTATTGTCAGTTCCGATCTAATAGATACTAAAAAAAACCGGGGTCAAAAGTTTGGAAAAACAAAAGCAAAGGTTTCCCCGAGGGGGAGGTCTCCTTCTTCCTTACTTAAGTGCCCAAGTTTGCTTTGCATTGCTTTGAAATTTACAAAAAAAATGGGGCCCAAGGGTTACGCAAATTTGCTCAGGAAATGTGGAAAGGGGGCCTACTACCTGGTACTACAAAAACCCGCATAGGCCCCTTTTTTCTCGGAGTCAACGATGGCCCGGGGAAGTGGGGGGAGATGAACCCTAGCCTGAGGACACACCTTACTTACGCATAGCCAAAAAGCCCCAAATTCTTTTTCCCCCCATAATATTTTGGGGATGTCTCTCCAGTTATACCATAACTTATGTCACCCCATCAGGGGCCACCAGGGCATCTTTGAAAACAGTGGTTGCTTCCGTTTTGGGGAAAGGGGGGCAGGAAATTTCATTGTCTTTTGGGTTGCCCCTATAAGGTCTTTTGGGCCGGGGATTATTTTCAAGAACCACCCGACGTTAGTTCCCAATACTCCCTGTGGGCCATATTTTGGCCCACAAACCCCCGACCCCCTGTTTCACCGGGGAGTAGAAAACTTCTATACATGATTCAGCGCGGGCTTAAAACCATTTTGAACCATGGGTACAAAACTCCCCCCCCCCTTTCCCAGGGTTTTTTTGGGATAAAAATTTTCCTATTATTAAAAAGGATTTGGGTAAGGCCCCCAGGGAGGGAAAGGGACACTGTCGAAAAATTCTTTCAAGTCTGGGGGAGTTTTTTTCCCCTGCCCCCCCCCCAAGAATAAGGGGCCACGGGGGTGGTTTTTAAACTTTCTGCATGGTTCAGGAACAGCGTTAATGGGAGAACCGTGCTTTAGGGGGGTTTTTTCCCCATTTGCCCAAATATGTCATACCCAGCTATGATTAAAGTTTCCCGGGCCCAAGCTCCAGTCCTAAATGTGAAACAAAATTTATTTGGCGGAAGGGGAGGTTATGCGACTGACCCCCCCTTTTTAAAACCGGGGATGGGGGGGGGGCTTGGAGAGCGGAGCCCTATTGTATTGATGGTGTTGTACTAGTTTGTTTTTTTGCTTACCTGGGGCCCCAAGCTGCATTTACTCTTTTTTTTCTTGCGGATTTGCTTTTTTTCCCTGGGGGGCAGACGGGGGGGGGTAAAAAATGACTTTAACGGAATCACTATAATAAAGGAAATTCTCGCTATTTTAAATGGAGTTATTACATCTGGAAACTTTTCCCGGTTTTGGACGGGGGGACAGAGGGTTGGGTTCCCTTTTTGGGGCAGGCATGAGATCGAATAGGGGCTCACTAGTTTTTGTTTTTAAAATTTTTTTTATTTTTTAAATTTAAAAAAAGGTAAAACGAATAATAGTTTGTAATCTCGAATCTTTTTGTTCTAAAATGATCATCTGCAAAATTTCTGTAAATTTTCATCTGCTTTGTACTTTGTGTTACTTAATAAAGATATTTAAAAGAAACTATATTTGTGTTTAGCTCAAATTACTCTATTACAGTCATCAAAAATGTTCAAGGAAGCAAAACCTCATTGTTATCCAGTATAAAACATCCAATGTTGTGATTGTTAAAACACATTTCCATGATAAAAAAAACAAAACAAAAAACAAGATACCCGAATATGTATCAAATGAATAGAACACAACACTTACATAGACTCTTTTGCACAATGTGACTGAATAAATTAGCTCACTTTTGCCATCTCTAGATTGAGAGATGTCACTGGATCAAGAAAATTATCTTAAAGGTCACTCTGTGATGAACAAAGGCAGGTAATACTAGTCATTATGGTCCTCCTACATGAAAAGACATAAATAAAGAACTGAAAGAGAAGATTAAAAGGCATGTACAATTCCCTGCTGTAGCATGTTTTAAAATTCAATGTTAACCCAGTATTCTTAAACTGTTAGAAAACCATATCTAATTAAAATATGTATCCTCAGAATCCATAGGCTTAGACAAGCAACGGCAAATCACAAGATAAGTAAAGCTATCTCCAACTAAGTATATGTACCGCCTAGGATCAAAAATTAATCACTGGAAAAATAGACGTACAGTAAAACGTAACCTTTAATAGTCTAGTAAAATAAAAGACTAACAATAATCCATAAAATCCAAAAGAAAAAAGGCTTACACTAAACAGACAAATTAAATACAAACCTTAAAGGTGTGGGGGCCAAAGTAACCCTATTACACCCTATGCTACAGACTGCCTATCAAACAATATGGGACATCACCCCAATAAGGATGGTCCCACCTGGAACCTCTACTATAACGCACTGGTGCTCCCTGATAAACGGGGGCCCAAAACATACTAATCCACTGAAAGTCCCAAAAATAGTCCCAAAGTTCCTTCCAAAGTTCTACAGGAATTCCTCAAGGGACAACAGAATATACACTCACCGGCCACTTTATTAGGTACACCTGTCCAACTGCTCGTTAACACTTAATTTCTAATCAGCCAATCACATGCGGCAACTCAGTGCATTTAGGCATGTAGACATGGTCAAGACAATCTCCTGCAGTTCAAACCGAGCATCAGTATGGGGAAGAAAGGTGATTTGAGTGCCTTTGAACGTGGCATGGTTGTTGGTGCCAGAAGGGCTGGTCTGAGTATTTCATAAACTTCTGATCACATGGGATTTTCACGCACAACAATCTCTAGGGTTTACATACAATGGTCCGAAAAAGAAAAAAACATCAAGTGAGCGGCAGTCCTGTGGCGGAAATGCCTTGTTGATGCCAGAGGTCAAAGGAGAATGGGCAGACTGGTTTGAGCTGATAGAAAGGCAACAGTGACTCAAATAGCCACCCGTTACAACCAAGGTAGGCAGAAGAGCATCTCTGAACGCACAGTACGGCGAACTTTGAGGCAGATGGGCTACAGCAGCAGAAGACCACACCGGGTGCCACTCCTTTCAGCTAAGAACAGGAAACTGAGGCTCCAATTTGCCCAAGCTCATCGAAATTGGACAGTAGAAGATTGGAAAAACGTTGCCTGGTCTGATGAGTCTCGATTTCTGCTGCGACATTCGGATGGTAGGGTCAGAATTTGGCGTCAACAACATGAAAGCATGGATCCATCCTGCCTTGTATCAACGGTTCAGGCTGGTGGTGGTGGTGTCATGGTGTGGGGAATATTTTCTTGCCCCTCTTTGGGCCCCTTGGTACCAATTGAGCATCGTTGCAACACCTTGTGGAATCTATGCCACGAAGAATTGAGGCAGTTCTGAAGGCAAAAGGGGGGTCCAACCCGTTACTAGCATGATGTACCTAATAAAGTGGCCGGTGAGTGCATGTACATAGTAGGGTCACACATAGATATAGTCAATAAGGACACATAGGGCCTCATGTATGAAAATTGTCTAGGTTTAAGACTTTTTTTTATTGCCCATAGCAACCAATCAGAGCTCCCCTTTAATTTTTTTCAGAGCACTATATGAAATGAATGGGGAACTGTGATTAGTTGCTATAGGCAACAAAGAAAGTCTTGGTCCTAGACAGTTTTCATACATGTCTCCCTATAGACTGCAGGAACATATTCAGACAAGATGTCCTGGATATAAATATATATATTTATTAGTCAACGATTTTGTGGGGAAGGATTCTGCTTTTTTGGGGTTAAGGAGTCCAGTGGGCTGTCTTATCAGTGACTGATAGCAATTTCTGTATGCACACTCATACAAGAGAGGCAGTCAATCACTGATAACTCCTCTTACTGGACTCCTTAACACAAACTAAGCAGGGATTTAAATGAATGAATTACAAGTGCTACTGAATCTTTCCCCACAAAACCAAATATCATACTGGTAAATGTACAAGCCCTACCTCACTAATAAAAACTAATATTGCCCCGCCCCTAATTTTTATTAGTAAGCTAGGGCTTATTCATTTATTAGTATGAGGTTTAGCTGCACTTTACCTCTTTCAGTACTTTAGATATTAGTGGTTTATGGTTCAACTTCAATTTTTAAAGAAACAGTGATTTACATTATATGATATATTTATTATATAGGGTGTCATTATAGGTAATTTGGTTACCCTAGAGTAACAGAGTTTATACTATTTCTATATCTATCTACCTATGCTTAGTAGGACCAAATGCTCTTGTTTTTCAGGTTCCGTTTAAGGATCTCAGTTCTACTAGACACATCTACTGATACATGATCTGTTGGTAATATACTAAATGTAAAGGGATCCTGTGGATGTTAAAGAACAAGGGAGACATGTATGTACGGGGCTGTGCCAGTTATGTGGTGTCTTTTCAGCCCAAAAACTGGCGCTGCCCTGTGCGCTCGATGTATGAGCAGGCGCACTCCATAATTAGGCGCATTATAAAGCGTCTGCGGCACTTTGTAATGCGCCTGAGATCGGGGGGTGTAGAATTCTACACATTTATGTCTTTAGTGCGGCAAAATCAGGCACATTACTGCTGGTACAGGTAGACCAATTTTAAAGTGGTTTACCAGAGCCTGAATTGTCGCTTTGTAGCTAGAAAGTACTAAATCTATGACCCACAGTAGAACAGGTTCACAGATTCAGGTGCTTTCTACGCTAGTATTTCGCGCAATAAAATTGGCACCTGGGCGCCAATAATCATACATGTCGCCCCAAGTGTCTAGACAGGCTATGTTTAACAAATCCTCATCTAATATTGGTCCTATGCTGACTGAGATGGTTGTAGAGTTGAAAAGTTGCGTGTCTCACATACTATAGGTCGCAATGAGATCAAATGAAATCAAATGACTCTACTGACAGATCTTTTGGTACTTAATAGCAAACTCTTGTTTCAACAGAAACATCTTAGCCTTTCACAGTGACAAGAACGCCTATCAGAGATGTTAGTACATCACTCTGTTTCCTTACTTGACCTGGTGTTAGGAGGTTACACAACATCTTTGACTTATAGTACATTATGTTGAGAATAGTTGGTGATATGGATTTCAAGTAGGGGCTCTTAACCAGTTCCTAAACAGATCATTCACCCACCTTCCAGACCATGCACAGTTCCATTTTTAAAGGGGTTTTCTCACCATGCTGAATTACAGAGCCACAGTCAGCTTTAGACTCACACTTCCTGGTTACGCTGTGTGTGGTGCTACAGCAATGATTGCCATATAAGCTCTGCTATTCCTTGCTGAGCCTGTTACAGTGGGATGAATGCTGCAGGTTTGTAAACTGTAGTGCACAAGGTTACAAAGCTCTAAATACTTAAAGTTTGCTCATAAAATAGATAAATAAGCTTTTGTTTTACTGATAACATTCAGCAGAGAGTGACCTCACCAAGGGTGTACAGGATAGCAAGAGCAATGAGAGCAGAGAGAGCAGGGAGAGGTGGATGGTAACCTAGAGAAATTTTTGTAAACAAGGAGTAGATACAATCTCCTTTATCTCCTAAACAAAGTGAAATTAGAATAGCAATGTATTCAGTAATAGTCTTCATTTACCTTTGCCTACATGTATTAAAATTAATCACTACTGTGAGAAAACCCCTTTAAGTACATGCAGATTTGAAGACTATAACTCTTTCTTGAACTTGGTTATTCTACTACTTTTTTGGTCATTTTTCCATTATATGTTAGGCTTTATTTTTATGCAATTATTGCATTTGATATTTTTCTTATAATATCAGGAACAATTGCTAAAAATAACTAAAAACAAAACAAAAGTAATTATTTATGAAAAGTCTACCCCAAGTCATCCGAGGCCCGCACGCTGTTTGTCAGGCTGTGTATTTGTACTGCGAAATGGTTTGCGCTGCTCCCCAAAATCACGGGGAAAATGTGGAAAAGGGGGAAATTCCAGCGTATTCCCAAAATCAAAATGGACGGTTGACGGGGAGGCGGTGACGCTGCACGCACCCAGGCGGGACGAAGCAGGGTGCGAACGGCGGAAGTGTGAACTAGACCTCGACCCTTCCTCAGCAGGTGGGTTTGCTTTTAAATTTTTGGCGACGAGGTTCATGACAGTGCCAAGCAAGGGGTGTGCCCCCACCCTCCCGATCTTAAGGGGCGGCCAGCAGTTTTCCCCCGTTATTGCACACCCTTCCCTGGCACAAGGTTTTGGCCCCCAGCCAGGGTCGGTCTCGTTGCGGGGCCCGTTCACGCTCTGACCTGTGTGTGGCGGTCTCAAAACAGATTAATTTCAACACGGCCCGGTTTCTTGGGCCCCTGATGCCACCCGAGGACCTTGGGGGAAAGAAAACTCTGCCCTATGCGGTTTTGAAGAGGTGCGCCGGCCCGAGAGCCCCATCCCCCCCAGGAAAAATCCCCAGTCACCCAGTGGCTGTCACAGGTACATGGTTGGCGTGCTTATAGTCCCTGTGTCGGGGTGAGATGGGCTTTTTGGACCAATGCAGACCGGCTTGAAATTTTAGGAACGTGGTGGCCGGGAGGGAGGGTTTTCTGGGGAAAAAAAATGTGTCGGATTGGTTTGGGGGGAAAGGGCCATGCGTGGGGAACCCATTTTGTGTCCACCGAGGAAAAGGCAACATTTCCAAGGCCAAAAGCCTGGCAAAGCCCCATTCAGGCTTTTGGTTTGGGGTTTGGGTTTTGGGTTAAAATGTTTCTTTGCTCCCCAAATGGGAAAACAGAAGGCGGCTGTAGATGGCCCCTGTAGGTGTGCGGTCATCAAATCAAAAAAAATTTTATTCTTTTTTTTCCTTTACTCCACCTACTAAAAACTATCCCCATTTTCTTAACTCATTAAACCTTTTTTAAAAAAAAAATATTTTTTTTTTTTAACCCCCCATTTGGGCCTTTTTTGGCAAGGTTGCCTCCATTTCAACTCATGCATTCGCTGCATGTGATAAACATGTTGGTGGTGGTTAAAAACCTAAAATTTTGCCCCCTTTTGATGGTTTTTTGGCAAAGGCGGATATGACATGTGGGGAAACAGGGTTGGTCAAAAAAGGCAGGTTGAGAGGTCCTGGGCCTTTTTCCCCCGGGGATAAGCGAGGGCGGGGTTTCCGCTGGCCGTTGCTGGCGGAATTTTCAGCGGATTCTGCGCCGCCCCTTCCTTTTTTAGGCGGGAAACTATATTTTACACTACCCCCTGTCTTCCTCCTCGTCCAGTGATGAAGCGCCGAAGCCCAAAAGCGGAAAAGGGCACGTGGTCCGCTGTCGAATCTCATAAACAAAAGGACTTGGTTTTCCTGACTTTCTGCTCCGGAGTGCGGGTACACAAGGGATGCAAGGGTTTCCGACCGCCTGTGTTTTTTGGTTTTTCCGGCTTTTTCCTTCATGGCATCCCCTAATGGGCATCAGAGAGCAAAAAATCCTCTTTGGCCCCTTTATCTTTTAAAATGCCTTTAACCGCTTTTGTCATCAAAAAGGTTTCAGAAAATGGATTATCCAAGTGGTGGGTAACGATTTTTAAAAATTTGGGCGCCCTTGCTTTTTTTGTGGGGTGATGATGCTGAGATGAAATTTTTGGCCAGGCGGGGGGAGGAGGTAAGATGTAGATGCAGGGGTTGCTTAAAAAAATGAAGAAAAGATTGGCGCGTGTTGTTACTGGATTCACGGGGCCCCCACCCCGCGATGGAGGCCCGATGGTCCTGCAACTGCGATCCGTGGGATGCGTTTTGTCGCCAGCACTGGAAGGGCAAACTTCTCTCGTACCCTTACCTCCCTGTCCTACCCCCTCTTTGCTGTTACCACTGCATTTTGTTCATGTTCAAAAGATAAAAATTTGAGAAGGTATGGAAGAATTTGGAAAGTCTCTTATTAAAAGATGGCAAATCACAGCTATTCTCAAATCCCTCAAATCAAAACAAAATTGCTGTATTCAAACTTAAGTGCAAGGTGCCTCTATCAACAAAGCTGGACTGCGCCAAAGTGAAAAAAACACCTATCTGAAATGTATAGGATAATAAACGGTATTTTTTGCACCTAAAAATACACCTGCGGAGACGACATAATTGGTGTATTCAAATTTAAGTGCAAGGTGCCTCTATCATCAAAGCTTGACTTTTCAAAACTGAAAAAACACCTATCTGAAATGTATACGGATATTAAACGGTATTTTTTGCACCTAAAAATACACCTGCGGTGACGACAAAATAGCTGTATTCAAATTTAAGTGCAAGGTGCCTCTATCAACAAAGCTGGACTGCGCAAAAGTGAAAAAACACCTATCTGAAATGTATACGGATAATAAACGGTATGGCGCGATATTAATAGATTATGCGCAGATTTTCACCTAAATTATTGCGTGAACGAAAAAATCCGATCAACATAAAAACCATGCCGATTTCAACTTTGTCGATAATAATCACTCAACACTAGTCAAGATCATACACATAATAAAAATCAAAATTGCCCTCACCACCAAAAATTCATCAAAAAACAAAATCTGAGATCCTCAGTGAATGACTTGGCTGGGCAATCAGCAGTGCAGAATCTCTCTATTGGCCAGAAAACACAGAGAAGTCACAGGCATTGGGCATACAGGGGATTATATTGCTGGGCAGTAGCTGGGTAGATTTAAGTCTGTCAAACAATTATTGCTTTGCTACTTAGAGTGGCATCTGATTTAGGCCCCAGCTTGGCCATCCTTCCCTATGAGCCCCATAGTAACTGTGTACTCTGAAATCTGCACCAAAAAGCTCATCAAATATGACTATTAGGGGCCGTTTACACGGCAATGGACAAATACCAGTCGGTTTATTCGACCGGTATTTGTCCGATTTTTGTGCCGTGCACACGGTTGCGGGGGTGGGGGGGGGGTTGGGGGCGGGGCGTCTTTTCTCCACGATGAGATGCATGCATGTAGAATGTTTTTCGGGCAAACCCGTGCAGTGGGGACTTCCATTGAAGCCCGTTGTGTTCGTTTGTGGATGTTTTCTCAGACAGTTTGCAAAACCGCAAACCGTCTGAAAAACGGTCCGCAAACCCTTGCCGTGGGGACATGCCCTTAAAGTACTTGTCCATAAGTAGCATAGTTAGAATATCCAGAACATAATTATCTACAGTATATATTATACCAATGCTCCAAATAAATTATAAAAACCTCTGTTATGTTAAAAGGACATTTTTTCCATAAGGTGTTTTTTTCTACATTTAATATTCATGAAAAACTTTTATTTGTGGAATTTCTGGTGGTTATGTCTTAATTGCAACAGTACTGTGCACTTAAACATTAAAGACAAATTATTGTACTTCTTTAGCAGTAATCTTAAAACTTCTACGTGGAAGTTCAGACTCCTCTTAGTGTACAACCCTCTGCATACAAAACATTATTTCTGCAAGGCACTCATTATAATAGTAGATAAAGGACTGGGATCACAGAACAACAGCTGCAGTGTTCTCTTCATAGGCCTGAACAAAGATTTCTTAGCCAGGCTGGCCAGTGACAAGGGTTTAAAATTAAATTATGGAATCAGGAAAGCAGATTCCATCACACTTGACAGAAAGAAATAGCACTGCATGTCAACTCTGGACCAATAGTACAAACTACACACAAGATAGGAAGTAATTTACATAGAGTGACTTTTTAAAATTAGGTTAAAAAAAACACCCATACAAATACATGTAACAGTCTCTGATTGCTTGTTAATATATGAAACAAAATGTTCAAAAATAATGTTGAATATTTAAAAAAGGCCAATTTATAGTGTGCATTCTCCATGATCTAAAACAAGTGACAGGTGAAGTGAATGCTATTAATTATCTTGTAACAATGACATTGCCAGTCAAGGGATAGGATATATTAGGCAACAAGCGAACAATTCATCTTTGAATTTGATGTGTTAGAATAAGGAAAAAAGGCAAGAGTACAGCTATGAATTACTTTGACAGGAGCCAAATTGTGGTTAGCTGACTGGGTCAAAATGACAAGGTCTGTGCAACTGGTATGCAGTAGTTACTACCGAAAAGAAGGGGCAAGGCAGGACAACCATTGAACTCCTGACAGGGTCATGGGTGCTCAAGACTCACCGATGCATATGGGTAGTGAAGGCTAGCCCATTTGGTTTCATGCCACAGAAAAACTACTGTAGCACAGATTGCTGAAAAAATTAAAAGGGTTTTGGCTTCATTGGTTTCATACCATTCAGTTTGAATCACTGATTACATTTCATTCACTTCCTGAACACTAATGTGAAGGGATTGGCACTTGACCGCTGAAACCATTGATTGGCTGCAATGGTCACATGCTAACTGTAGAACATGAAGTAAACAGATACTGTGAAATACTGTTGGCAGCTTCAGTGCTGGAACACTGCGGTAGATTGTCCACATAAGGGTACTCTAAGTTTGTCCTTTCAGGAATCGTGCAATGTAGTCAGCTTACATTCTGAAATAGTTAGTGAGGCTGGTGATGACTTCTATATTGGGAACCAGGGTTTCTATCCTATTCAGTCTCATCCAGTAAATACTGATGCCTTTCAGGAACATGTAGAAAAGGATTTGGTCAAATTGCATCTCACTTGCAGTAAGTCTAGTGGCAAGAAAAATCTCAACAGAGGAGAATTCAAGGCAATACAAGAGTTGAGCAACAATAGCCACTTTATGGTTATAGCAGTGGACAAGGGGGGCTCCATGGTTGTCCTTAATTCTGAATTGTACCGATAGGAAAACTTGAAAACATTGGAGGATATTCATACATACTTACCTTTAAAGAAAGATCCCACTGCAGATTTAAAACCATTGTTGAGGAAGGTATTAGATAAAGGAGTCCATTAAGGTATTATTACATCTAATTAAGCAAATAAAATGTACGTGGAAAACAAAATTTGTCCTATTTATCACTCGCTTCCTAAAATATATAAAGAGGATTCCTCACTCCCATCCCTTCCAAATCTATTGTGTCGGGACTTGGCTCACTTAATGAAAAATTAGGTCAGTGGGTGGACCATCAGTTACAGCCATTGGTGGTACAGATTCCGGGTTACATCAGAGACACCAAGCATTTTATTATGACAGTGGAACAATTCGGGTAGCCAGAAGGAGCAAGTTGGCTCTCTTGTGATGTCATAGGTCTCTACCCCAATATACCTCACCAATAAGCTCTTACATTATTGGATTATTTTTTCATTGTTACAGTAGGTATAGAGGAGACAAATGTAATTTTCAGGTCAATGTGGTGGATTACTGTCTTGCCCATAACTATTGCATTTTCGATGGAAATTTTTTTCTTCAGAGAAGGGGTGCTTTGATGTGGACTCACTTCTCCCACTCACTTGCTGATATTTTTATGGCGGTATGGGAAGAGAGATTTCTTTTCAGCAAGCATAATCCAATCTCCTGACACATCAGGTGCTATGGTTGTTATATAGATGACTTGCTCCTGGTGTGGGGTAGTGATTAATTAGAGCTGACTGAATTTGTTAGGTACATCAATGACAATCCAATGACTCTAAAAATTACCTGTGATCACCATAAAGAGTGTATCAATAATTTGGATGTTACTCTGTTGGAGACTACATGGGTTAATGTCTCGGAAATACCATCCAAGAAGACAATGCTCAGGAATACCACGTTACTAGCCAACACTTATCACCCCCGACATGTTGTGGGAAACATCCCCTTCCGTGTGCTCATTTGCGTCAGAAAGTATTGCACAGACAATGACCAGTATGACCAGTGTGAACATGATGCATGTAATAGATTGAGATCCTAATAGATTGAGATCCTACAATGATAAATTAGAGCTGGCCCAAAATAAAATATTAACATGAAACAGAAAGGATAAACTGGTTGACAAATACAATATACACAACAGAAATGATAAAAAATTCAAACCTATTAATAGTGTCACATTCTCTACTATGTACAGTCCACAGTTTCCTCAAATTGTTTTCATTGTCACAAAACACTTACCATTATTATATGTGTCAGAGGAACTACAACATTTGTTACAAACTGGTGTTTTTTGCTTCCACACTAGAGTCTCTCCTTTCCTCAAGTATGCTTAATTATAAATATAATCGGGAAAACACATAGTTGGATGTGAAAGGATTCCACAAGTTTGGACACACTAGATGCACTGCCGGTCGGTATACCAACAGTTCAGATAAATTCACATAATTTAGGAATGGAAATTCTTTTCACATAAAGTCTGATATAAATTGCAATAGCAAGTATGTTGTGAACCTTATAAGCTGTGATGTTTGCAGGGTTCAGTACGTGGGTTGTGCAAGAGGTCCATTAAAGGTTAGAATTAGGAGACATCTGTAAAATGTGGTCAGGACAAACGCTATAAAATCTTCTATAATTTCCTGTCATTTCTCAATTATTGGTATTGAGAGGGCGATGCAGTCAAAAAGTGGCGTGGTCTTGCAAAGCAATTATTAAGCAGAGAATCTAGATGTATATTCTGTCTAGAGACTAAGGTTCCGTTTCGCCTTAACATGAGCCAAGATATCATGTATCAATATTAATCTGATTATACACAGTTATATGGATGCATGTTTTTAAGAGTGTGCATAAGGGTTTTATTTATGGACATGAAACATATCTCCACACCAGGGGTGTGACAGAATCATATGTTGATCATAGGTGTTTTTTAAATTACTTGGATTCACAGTGTTCATTAGCTACGAATAAGGACATAGGGTGACATGCATGTACAGGGCTGCATCAGTTATCTGGGGTCTTTTCAGCCAGATATCCAGTGCAGCCCTGTGCGCTCGTATGAATAGGCGCACTCCAGTATCAGACACATTACAAAGCACCTGCAGCACTTTGTAATGCGCCTGAGATCGGGGGCGTGCTGGAGGCGTGACGCACTACAACCGTACCATTCTACACATTTATGTCTTTAATACGGCAAAACCAGGTGCATTACTGCTGTAACAAGTAGACGACTTTAAAAGTGGTTTACCTGAGCTGAACTGTCACTTTGTAGCTAGAAAGCATTACATCTATGACCTGCAGTAGAACAGGTTCATAGATTCAGGCGCATTCTGCGTTACTAATGTGTACGAAAAAATTATGTTTGGGCACCAAAAACCATACATGTTGCCCATACTGTCCGAAACACATCATTAATGAACACAGGTACTTTATGGGTGTTGCTGGATAACATATTTTATGTTCGAAATTGGATTTTAAAGATGATTGTATAAAAAGAAGGGATTCCTTTAAAGTTGTTACCTCCTGGATGTGCACCTTCTTGGATTAAGTACAAAGGTGAGTATATATATATTTTTAAACTGTGTGGAACAGCACCAAAAGTATGATAAGAGTAGCTTTATTTTATTCCAAAACTTGTTAAAATAACATATCAGGAAATGACATAAATCCCCGAAAATTAAACAAACTAGAAATAGTCCATAGTCATAGAAGTCAACTGCAATCCTGTTTGTGACCCCTATGTCAATGCTGAACAAGTGACAGAACTTTGGTTATTTCAGGAATGCCATATTTTTCACATGGTGCTTTCATTATTGTCCTGTGATATCACTATTATGACGGCATACAAGCCACCTCCACTTCCATGTTTGTCACGCCAGATCTGATAGACTTTGTGTTGAGTCAACTAGTTGACTCCAATATTTTGCCTTGATGTCCACCTCTTAGATTTGGAATGAATGGATGGACTTCATTTCATATTCTTCCATATTTCATGGCACTCCTTTAATACAGTTTGGCAATTTTCTTAGCCAAGAGACCGCTATCGATGAGCTGGATGATGCTGTTTCTAATTTCTTGGGGAAATCTTCTTCATGGCTGCTCCTCGATTTGAACCAGTTACCTTCTGCTTGAAAATCAATCTAACACTGAGCTATTAGGGAATGTGAGAACAAGTTGTAATTTGGAGGATACAAGAAGAAAAAGATTGTCCTACCACCGGGAGCAAAACAGTAACAATGCAGTTACATGACAAGAATCTGTATAACTAGGCATATGCTAAATAGTTGCAAGTCAAAGAAATGTATCAGATAGCTAAGATGATTGTCTATAAAATGATGGTTGTCTCACATTCAAAGTTGTAGTTGATGGTGAGACATGGAGCCTGAAAATCAAAAGTTTGAAACATTGATACTTTTGTTTGGCATTATATTACACTCATACAACAGATTGTGTGCAGTATTTTATGTTTGTTGTCTCAGAATTATTTCAGGTTTTGCAATGCGTTTGATTTACGAAAAATAGCCGCGGCAATGTAGTCTAAATTTTTGCCTGCCCTGGCGAATTTATATGTGGCTTGATATGAGAATTTTTTTTTTACAAAATTGAATCTGTTTGTTAAAAACTTTGTACTGGTATTCCCGCTACATTAACAATGTTTTAATTATTTGGATGCGTGATGTGGCAGACATACCAACGTTTGTTTCATACGTAAACTTTAATGCTTTTGGGTTGTTTTTTTATACTTTCCATCATGATCTTTTTCTGGACGGCAGACCTAATTACCAAACGATTAATACTTTAACATATGGAAAACCAATGGCCAGTGACAACATCCTGCATGTTGGTTCTTGTCATCCAGCTCACACCATTAAGGATATCCCAGTAGGTGAACTAATAAGGTCTAAAAGGAACTGTTCCAGAGATAGGGCTTTTGATGTAGAACATAAAGAAATACATCTTGGACTTAACAAAAGGGAAAAACATGTAAATAGAGTTAGAGCAATAACAAACACATATACAGTGGGGAAAAAAAGTATTTAGTCAGCCACCAATTGTGCAAGTTCTCCCACTTAAAAAGAAGAGAGAGGCCAGTAATTGACATCATAGGTCAACCTCAACTATGAGAGACAAAATGAGAAAACAAATCCAGAAAATCACATTGTCTGATTTGGAATGAATTTATTTGCAAATTATGGTGGAAAATAAGTATCTGGTCACCTACAAACAAGCAAGATTTCTGGCTCTCACAGACCTATAACTTCTTCTCTAAGGGGCTCATCTGTCCTCCACTCATTACCTGTAGCAATGGCACCTGTTTGAACTTGTTATCAGTATAAAAGACACCTGTCCACAACCTCAAACAGTCACACTGTCAAAGGACACCATAAACAAAATTGTAGCACTGCAGCATGCTGGGAAGGCTGAATCTGCAATAGGCCAGCAGCTTGGTGTGAAGAAATCAACTATGGGAGCAATAATAAAAAAATGGAAGACATACAAGACCACTGATAATCTCCCTCCATCTTGGGCTCCAGGCAAGATCTAACACCATAGGGTCAAAATGATCACAAGAAGGGTGAGCAAAAATCCAAGAACCACACAGGGGGACCTAGTAAATGACCTGCAGAGAGCTGGGACCAACATAACAAAGGCTACCATCAGTAACACACTACTCCATCAGGGACTTCAGACCCAGCAGTGCCAGACGTGTCACCCTGCTTAAGCCAGTACATATCCAGGGACATCTGGTGTTTGCTAGAGAGCATTTGGATGATGCAGAAGAGTTTTGGGAGAATGTCATATGGTCAGATGAAACCAAAGTAGAATTGTTTGGTAGAAACACAACTCGTTGTGTTTGGAGGAGAGAGAAGGCTGAGTTGCATCCTAAGAACACCATACCTACTGAGAAGCATAGGAGTAGCAACATCATGCTTTGGGGCTGTTTCTCTGCAAAGGGACAATGACGAATGATCTGTGTACATGAAAAAATGAATGGGCCATGTATCGTAAGATTTTGAGTGCAAACTTCCTTCCATGAGCAAGGGCATTGAAGATGAAACATGGCTGAGTCTTTCAGCATGATAATGTTCCCAAGCACACTGCCAGGACAATGAAGGAGTGGCTTCATAAGAAGCATTTCAAGGTCCTGGAGTGGCCTTGCCAGTCTCCAGATCTCAACCCATAGAAAACATTTGGAGGGAGTTGAAAATCCATGTTGCCCAGTGACAGCCCAAAAACATCACTGCTCTAGAGGAGATCTGCATGGAGAAATGGGCCAACATACCAGCAACAGTGTGTGCCAACCTTGTGACGATTTACAGAAAACGTTTGACCTCTGTCATTGCCAACAAGGATATTTAACAAAGTATTGAGATGAACCTTTGTTATTGACAAAATACTTATTTTCCACCATAATTTGCAAATAAATTCCTTCCAAATAAGACAATGTGATTTTCGGGATTTGTATTCTCATTTTGTCTCTCATAGTTGAGGTTTTCCTATGATGTCAATTACAGGCCTCTCTCAACTTTGTAAGTGGGAGGACTTTTGATGGCTGACTAAATACTTTTTTTCCCCACTGTATACCTATACTGTACAATGATGTATCATCTACTGTACAGTAGTTGTGAATGTAGCCTATGACATTAAATATTCACTCAGTAATTTGACATATGTCCAAGATGTACAAGTCATAGAATCAAGGATAGTGTATGTGAGCATTCATATGGAGTTACTTTTTCAGGTCTTAGGACCATATCGAGTGAATCAAAACATTTCTGCGATATACATAATACCAATAATGCAGGGTTTCAAGTATTTGGCATAGAAAGGGTGCAGAGACATATGAGGGGAAAAGATCCTAAATGGGGCCTTTTCAACAGGGAGGGATATTGGATTTTGATGATGGGTACTAGTTTTCCATCAGGCATGAATTAAATATTGGATTTGATATTATTTTTGTCACAGTACATGCCGTGGTATCTGTTGTGGACTGGACATGACCATGTCCCTGCTTCTGTGCTGTCTCTATCACCCCGTGGCAACTGCTGTGACTCCAGACATGTCTCTCTTGCCTGTTTGTGTCCCCAGTTCCTGTACCTGTTGCTGTACCCCTTCTGTCTGTGCTCACCTGTACTTCTGTTTCCTGTCCCTGTCTGGGTCTGAAAACGTTTGGGGGGTTTGGTTTTTTAAATTGGGACAAGGGGTTTGAATTTCCGGGTCCCCAAATTCCCTATGACCCCCTTGATAAAAGGGAAACCCTTTGTCTCTGTTCCTGGTCTTTTTCTTAATGTCTACATGAGCTCCTAAACCAAAAACTTCCTGATGTTCCCTTTTGGGTTGACTTTTTTTTTACTTTTTTTTTGGTTTTAATGCCCAAAAATTTAGCTGTTTTTGGTGCTGGCCCAACTTGTTTTTTAAGTTTTCTACAAAGGGTTTTTTTGGGGGATCATTGGGAATTCATAAATTTTTCCCCAAAGCCCCCGGCGGGGAAAAAATTTGGGTGGAGTTCCTGGAAAAGGGTTTTCCCCTTAAAACTGTGTGCTGAAACTGATTTTTTGTAAAAACAAATTTTTTGTGCCTCGTAGGGAAAGTTAAAAAAATTTTGCAAATTTTTATGTTACAAAAGTCAGGAGTTTAAAGGGCCCAAAAAAAGTCTTTATCTGTCTCTTTTTTCCGTCTTTCCCTCCCCGTTTACAGGGAGGAAAAAAGAGGGGCCCCATTAACCCTATAGGAAAAAAAGGGAAATTTTGGGGGAAAGGATAAAATTTTTGTTGCTTAAGGGTGAAATTGTTTTTGCTAGGAAAACTAGTAAATTTGGCAATTTTTTTAAATTTTTTTGGGCAACCAAGTCCCCCCTTTTATTGCAATTTTAAATTCACTGGGAAATTTTTAATCTGCTCGGCCACACTGTAAAAAATTTATTTTCATTGTGGTTTCCCAGGGAAAAAAGGGAAGCAAAAAGAAGGGGTTTGGGGCCTTTTCCCCAGATTCATTTAATTAAACATCTGTGGGGATTTTTTTTGCCTAAAACTCCCCCCAACCCATAAAAGACCAAATTTTGCAACGTACGGGAAATTTAAAAATCTTCTACAAAAGGGCCCTGGTTTAGTTTAACAAGGGGTCCCTTGCAGAGTCAATGTATTGAAGGGTCAGAGTCATTTTATCAAGAAAAATTTCTATTTTTTTTTTTTTTTTAATTGACAATTTTTTATTGATTTTTCAATTTTTTGTGAAAAAACAAGTAAAACAAACGGTGAAAAATTGACACCTGGAAATATAGTAAACGTTTAAGGCATGTGTGAATCAGGAAATTGAACAATGCATTCAAACCTAAACGGAAATAACATTGAGGCTGGGAATTTAAAAAAGGTTCCCATGGTTACTCATTAAGCCATAGATAAAAAGATTTTCCCAGCCTCATAAAAAAAAAAAAAACAGCTTTAAAACAATAGACGAGGACATGAACAAAAGGGGAAAAGGGTGGATTTGGGGGGGGGGGGGGGGGAAAGAAGGGAGGGGTCGGGTTTAAGGGGTTTCCTTCCAAGTTTGGTGCATGTCCCTTGGGCGGACCGATTTTATCAAAAAAACCCCAAAATTTGTAGGGAGGGGGCATTTTTGAAACTCCATTCGCCGTGTTTCTGTGACCCCATGACAGAGATCCCCTCTTGGGGGGCCTTTGGCCCTGCTCCTTTAAACCGGGAAATTTTGGGCCCCTACCGGCCCCGGAGGATATGAAACTTTAATTTTTGGAAATTCCTGTTTAGAAAAAACCCCTTTGCCCGGCCCCACTCAGTAAATGGGGTGAGAGGGTAAAAAGGGGGAAATCCTCACCCCCAAAAACCTCAGCAAATAAGCTCCCCTGACCTGTGCCCCAAAAGGGTTGAATAATCGGGAAATTTCCCAAAAAATATGCTCAGGGGGTACCCACTGGGGAGCAACATCCCCAGCATACCGATGGGGTTTGGGGGTTCCATTTGTGCAGGGCCCTCCGGTTTATGGTACCAAAAAATAGTATTTTGTATAGATTTTTTTTTATGCTGGATGCTTACGGGAGGATTTCGCCGGGGCTTTTCCAGATCCCCCTGCCAGGGGGGAAAAGGGTTTTTCCCCTCCCTAAGAAAGTTTTTCCCACTTGGCCAGGGTATTTGTGTGGGGGGGGTTCGGCAGAGGCGGGTCGAGGAATGGAGTAATCGGGGAAAAAATGAGCCCCTTAGACTGGGGCCCCCGCTTTACAAAGTTGCTCGAAGGGAGGTCGGGATCGGAGGGAAAGATGTCCCCAAACATGGAAAGGACTTTGGGGGGATTTTATCGGGGGAAAATTTGAAATGGGGATCTCTCGGGGGGTTTTTGTCCCCCGAAGGGTGTAAAACGGAACCCGGGCCCTCCTGCCCCTCCCCCCCTTTCCACATCCACAAACCGAAATAACTCATCCCCCCGCCCGTTTTGGGCCTACAAATCCGGGATGAGTGCCCGGGGAAAAGGGGGGTGTCCCACTTTAAAGGGGGCGGGGGGTTAAGTTTGGGAAAGCTAACTGAAATCGGGTTTCCCTGCACTGATTCCATATTTCCTGCGTAAAACTTGTTTGGGACCAAATTAGGTATCCCAGGGGGGGAGGGGCCTGGAAATTTGGCCTAGAAGTGCTTTGGGGGTGGGTGGGTGCAACCAAAAATTTTCTATCTCCATCCACTTGGTATATGCTCGGAGGGAGGCCCAAACCGGAATACAACGAAAGGGTGGGGCCCAAATATTTAAGTTGAGGATATTAGGAACCCCCAAATCCCCCACCCCCGCCTACGGCCCCATCATAACACTTTTGGCCACCCAATCCCCTTGCCCGGGGGCCCATACGAATTTTTCGGATAGTTTGCTGTATGGAGCGTAGCTCACTCAGGGGGACCATTAGGGGGGGAAAAGTCTCGAATGGGTTAGAGGAGTTTTGGTAAGAGGGACATTTTGACCGATTTAAATTTCTCCCTAGAGGAGGGGGGAAAGGGCGATGCCCCTAAGAGGGTTCTTTAAATTTTTTAAAAAAAGGGGGGGGAAAATTGCGCTATAGAGGGAGGGAAAAGGGTTCCGTTTTTGGGGTCCCCGGTTTATTTTTGAGCGTTTGGGGTTTTGGGCCACTTGTAGGAATAATTATTTTTGGGGAGGATAAGACCTCAGGGGGCATTTTGATTGGGGGGGCTCTGCCCTTTGAGGTGTTTTTCTTATACCCCAGAGACCCTCCAAATTAAAGAAAAGGCTTAAAGGGGAAAAGGAAAACCTGGTTTTGTAGTCGTTTTGGGCCCAACAAAATATCTCCGGGGAAAAGAGGGCCCAATTTAAAACCCTTTTCCCAAAACTTTATGCCCTTGTTTATCGGGTTTGTGCCTTTTGCCGCTGCAAAGGGGTTCTATGCAAAACCCGAAAGGGGGAAGGGGGGAGGGGGTGGGCGGGCCCTTTTTTATTACCATTTTTTTTTTTTAAAAATTTAGGGAAAAGTTTTTTGATGAACAATAACATCTGTAAAATTTCAGATATTATAAAAGAAGGAAAAACTAAAAAGGGCCCAATGATCCAACATGTGTCTGTAGGTATACAAGAGTACACAAATAATAAAATCCACCCCGCTGACTAATGTGAATTAAGAAATAAAACCAAAAAGGCCACCACAAAAGAAGAAAAAAAACCCAAAGGGAAACCCGTTTGATGTAGAGGAGGGGAGCCAATATTCATTCCCGGGAGGGGGAAAAACATCACAAGGGGAAAAAAAACGGGGGAATTTAAAAGGGGGACACCCCAACACAAGAGAGACGGGGGAAAAGGAGGGGGGAAAAAAAAGAAGAGAAGAAAAAAATAAAAAAAAAAAGGGGGGGGGGGGGGGGAAACAAGAACCCCTTTAAAGGGGCAGGGGGGGGGGAGGAAAAAAAAAAAGGGGGCCCTACCCCCACCTAAAAAGGGCCCAGAAAAACGGGCCCAAAGGCCGGGGTTTGGGGGATACCTTTTAAAACTGGTGATGGCGGGTAAAAGGGGGGAAATCTTGAAAAAGGGACCCAAATTTGGGCCCCCAAGTTCTTTAAAAATTTTTGTGCTTTTTCAGGGGTTAAAGCAATAAATTTCGTCCTTCCGTTTTTAAAAACGATCCTCCCCCAAAAACCAGTCCTCAAGGGAGGGGGGAACATTTTTAATTTCCACCCCCCCTCGGCCCCAACAGTTTTGGCCGCCTGAGGGGGCGGTTTTGTCAAAGGGAAAGGACTTTTAAAAAACTTGTCGATCGGCAGGGGGAAACATAAAAGGGGGAAAAAGCCCTGGGTAAAATTGGGTTTTGGAAATTTTCCCGGTCGTTTCATTCTTAATCACCTCGGGGAAACCGAGACCCAAAAACCCCAAATTTGGGGGAAAATTCCCCACCAGCCCGTGGGACAGGGTTCCCCCCTCATTTCCCGCACCTCCACCGGGTGTCTGGAAGGGGGTCCCACCCAGGTAAACTAGGGGAACTTTTTTGTACCATTTTTGGCCCCAGGGTTTATAGCAGGTCTTTTGGTCCCGGGGGGAAGCGAAGCCCTTTTTCTGAGCTGAAACCCACCGTTCCCATTGCGGCAGGGGGGAAAAGGGGTTCCCCTTTTTCCCTTCCCCTTTGTTGGCAAAAGGGGGGAGGGAGAGAAGCAGGGGGGGCAAGAAAAGGGAAAAAGGGGGAAAAATTTTGGGTGTCCCCCGGGAAACGAGTGTCTGGGCCGGGGAGGGGGACGGGCATCAGATTCTAAAAGGGCCCGGGAGGGGCCTGGAAAAAATGGGCATCGGGGATTTTAGTTGGGTTTAAAAGAATTGGGATTTTTTGTAAGTACGGGAAAAGGACCCCCCAAAGAAGCTCCCTCCCTTCGAGGTTTTTAAATGACGGCTTAAAATCCCCCTCAAACCCACTACTTTTGGAAAAAAAAACTATTTGGGGGTCCTCTTAGGGGCTCCCCAAAAGAAAAATTGGGGGAAAAAGGCCGGAGGGAAATAGGATTGCCCTGTGATCGGGAAAACCCCCAGGGGCCCTTCCCGGTAAATTTGGGGTCATTAAAGCCCCCTATTTTAAAGAGGGGGGACAGCGTCTGGCCCCACGCAAAAAAAAGGGGGGAAGAGGCATGTTGGGGGAGGGGGCGGGGGGTCCAGACCCAGGGGGAGCACCGCACGGAAAAGAACTCAGACCCTCTGAAAAGGAAACCCCCAAAGCTTGCCCCCCTCGGAAACGAATTAAAAGGGGCCCAGGTAGCGAGCATGGGGCCCCGAGGCTAAGTAAGTACTTTCTAAAAGTCGGTAAGCCTGTACCCCGGGCTTTCCTTGCTTCGGAAAGCGAATAAATACCTATCCCCCGGTTTTCCCCGGGGCCCAAAGGGAAAGAGGGGGAAAACCCACTGTTTTACCCCTTTTCCCAAAAATGATGAGGGGAATTAAATTTGGGATAGGGGGGAAAAGGGAAACAAGAACCTGGGGAAAGCGGTCATCTTGAGAAATTTTATTCCCCAAAAAACCAGGACAGCCCCTTCCCCCCCCAAAAAACCAGATCTCTCATTTTGCCTCAAAAGCGGATGTATTTTTTCCTATAAAAAGTTTAAAAAAGGACCCTCAGTGAAGGGGGTTTCCCTAGAAAAAGGAAATGCCCTGCCCTGGGCCAAATTTTTAAGGCCCGGGAAAGTGGATTTTTAAGAGCCCTGCTCACGTGTTGAGATGCCAACCCCAAGGGGCTTGGATTTGGGAAAAATTTAATTTTTAAAGGGTTTGACCAGTGCCGAAAGGCCTTGACCCCTCTGCCAAAGACTGGGAGGGATAATGGGGGTTTGTGTTTAAATCAACAAGTCGTCCGCGAAGGCTGGCATTTGTATTTTTTAAAGCCCCAAATACAAAAACCCCCTTAATGTCGGGGTTAGTTTCTAATGGAGGTTTTTGGGGGGTCTCCATCACCAGAAAATAAATTTGGGGGACAGGAGGGCACCCCTGCCTAGCCCCCCATTCAAAATTTTTTAAAAGGGGAAAGTAGCCCAAAAGCCATTAAACCTTAAATTGCGCCGTTGGCCGAAAAGTAAGTGCCGATTTTTGGGCCCGGGTTGGTAGGGCCCAGACCTATGTGTGAGAGGGGTCTGAGGGAGAAAAAGGGGCCCACGATATACAAATAAAAGGGCCCCTTCTCTGCATCCGGAAAGTACCATAAAAAGGGACCCCCCCTGAGCGGGAAAGATGAAGGGATGCCCAAATTGTTTTAAGGGGTTTTATCACGCGCTTCCCGCCCGGGGAAAAAGCCCCCCAAAACGGATGAAAAAAGGGCCGGGGAAAGAAAGGGGTTTTACCCTGTTTGTGTTAAATTTGGCGTAGATTTTCCAAGTCCACGTTAAAAAAAAGGGGTTTATAGGGGGGGGTAGTTTACCACACCCCGGGGGACCCTTCCCTTTTTTGGGGAATTAATGCCACTTTCCTGCTTTTTCTTGGGGGGGGGAAAGGGGTTTGTCCCTTGAGAGGAGTTAAGGCCGCCAGCAGCAAGGGAGTTGCTGGGAAAGGGAAGCTTTTAAGAACTTGGCAGAAAAAGCCATGGGGGCCCCGGGGGGTTTTTCCCCCCCCGGGGAAGATCTTTTTTGACCCCTTTCCAGCTCCTCCCGAAAAGGGGGAAATTCCCCCACGATTGCGAGAACCGAGCGGGGTTTTTGGGGAAAAGCAGCGAGGGGGGGGAAAAAAAAGCCCCCCGGATGGGGTGGGCCGGGGGGGGATGGTAAATATATAAATTTAAAAATAATACCCTGGAAGGTATGGCTATTTTCCCGGGTGAAGTGCGCCACTGTTTGGAGCCCCCCCTTTGGAGGGAAGGGATGTGGGAGTGCGCCATCTGAGAGCAAAACCACCCCTTCGGCCAGAACCCACCCCCTTTTTTGTTCCCCTATTCTAAAAATTGCAAAACCAGATCTGAATTTGCGGCCCCCGAACCCTCCAAAAGGGCTTGACCCCCAAAAAAGGGGCATCCTGTAACTCCCCTAAGAGGGGGAGGGAAAGACCTTTTTTTAATGCGAGTTTTTCTAAAGAGGCTTTTTTTAGAAAAGCCCTTTCCCGATAGAGTGGCAGCCCTTTTCTTTTTTTAAGCTGGCCTTTGTCAAATAAAGGGCCCCCCCGAAAAAAACTTTTTGGGCCTTCCCATTGGACCGGGGGGGGGTGTGGGGTCTTTTTCCCTTTGGTGGACTATAAATTGGGAGATTGAGCTCTCGATGTCCGCTACACATGGAGCACCAAGAGGAGGGCCTTTTGTTCAACTTCCCCGTTCCATTTTTTCCTCTTTTGGAGGCCCGAAAGTTGAAAGGACAGAACACCGGGGCGTGGTCCGACCCCAAAAAAGTTACCAATTGGGGGGTGGAGGGTTTCCCCTGGGTGGGCTGAGTGGTTTTGGGCCATGATGTATTTCCCCCCGGAAAAATGAGGGCCATGGGGGGGTTTGAGTTAAAAAAAGGAATTTAAACCTTAAAAGGATGCTGGTTCCCCCAGGGACGCAGAGCTGAAGCTGGGAAAAAAACCTTCCTAACCCCCTTGATGGGGGGGGGGGTATGGTAAGGTTGATTTCCCGGGAGTTATCAAGGGTTGGGTCTAATGTGATGTTTAAATTCCCCCCATAGTTTCACCGTTTTCCCCTTTTTCAATGGAAGAGAGCTATCTAACATTTAAATTGAAGAATCTCGCCTGGGCCACCCTTTGGGCATAATTTTTTAAAATGGGGAAAAAACCCGACCGCCAATGGAAAACCAGGGGTAAGGTACCGTGGGCCCCCCGGTTTTAAAGGGAAAAAAGCGAAAAAACCTGATGGGGGAATGATCGGGGAATTTCTAGGGAACCCCCCTGGATCTGGCCCCTGGAAAATCCGCAAAGTGCCATGAGGGGATTTTTTGTGCCCTTTAATTTTTTGGGGCGGATCCTACCTTGAAGTGCGTTTCCCGAAAGCATTTTTTCTGGTTTGTTTACGGGGGAAAAGATTTAGAATCTTGCGGCCCCCCTTTTTCTGGGGTATTCAGGCCCCTTTGGGTTGAACGAAACGGGCCGGGGAAAGGGCCAACCCCAAAGATGAAACCAAAACGCCTGCTGAGGGGAAACCCAAAGGGGTCCCGTAGCTGGGACCTATGGGCGGGGGGCAGAAGGGGGAAAGGGGGAGGGCGGAAGGAGGGGAAGGGAAAAAAGGGGGAGGAGAGAGGGGGAAGAAAAAAAAAAAAAAAAACACAACACAACACCCACAAAAAGGGACGTAAGGGGGGGAGACTTCACAACCAAAAAATTCCCAAAAAGTTTTAACCGAAAAAAGCGGAATTGGTTTTCCCCCGGGTTTTTTTAAAACAAAAAAATTTCAAAAACAAGAATCCTGCAGGTCTAAGGGGAACCCTTTTAAAACAGGGGGTTCCCCCTTCTGGGGGGAAAATGGGATGCTTTTAGGGGGAAAATGAAAAAACACCTCGTTTTTTTTGTGGGAAAAAAATTTTCACTTGTGTAACCGGGGCCCTCAAAAGGGGGGGGAAAAAATTTGGGGAAAGGGGGGCACGAGGGTGCCAAGTGCACCCTGCCAAGGGAGGAAAAAAAAAGGGCCTCATCTTTTCAAAAATAAGCCAAAACTTTAAGTTTTTTTGGGACAAAAAATGGGCCAAAAAGGATAAAAATCAACTGCCCCACCGGGGCCCCCCAACGTTTCCCGCGGGGCCAGCACCAATTCCCCATTCGTTTGCTCGCCCCTAATTGGAAAACACGGGAAAAAGTCAGTCGGGGGGCCCCCAGGGGGGGGGGGGTCTTTTGAGGTTGGGGGGCCCTTTGGGGGCTATGGGTTGGTTGTTTTTTGCCCCTAATTTGGGGGGTGGGGTTGGGCGAAAGGTTTACCGTTTTCCCGGAAGACTCTCTTCCGTTGCCCTGGGGCTTGAAAACAGGGGGTGGGCAGGGGTGGGCCTTTCCGGGAAAAGTCCCCAATTTAGTGACCCCAGGGGTCTCAAAAGGGGGGATTTTCCTCGGGGAAAAGGACTGTTCCCGGGGTTTTCTTTTCCAAACCCAATTTTGCAGGAAAAGGATACCCCCAAGGAAGGGGGGTTTTTTTTTGTCGCAGGGGGTCCAAACAATGGGTTGAGGGAGCTCTTTGTTTCCAATGTTTAGCCGGGGGAAGGTTTTTGGAAATCCCTTATGGAGCGTCCTGGAAAGGGTAGCGATTGGTCCCCCCTGGCCTCATAAAGGAAAAATCCTCCTTCCCCGTGTAGAAGTTTCACCCGGAACCCTATCAGGGCCCCGCGGGTGGGGGGGCATCCGGGATTGGGTGGTCTCAGGGCCCTGTGGGCTCTGTCGTTTTTCAAATGAGCTGAAGGCGGGCCCACCTGGAGGGTTGTTAAAAATAGCGGAAACCCCAGGAAACAGATCTGAGTTGGGTACGGTTCGGGGAAGGCCCCTGATGCGGGGGATTATTTCGGTGTTACGATTCTCGATGTCATCGAGGTGTTTTCTGCAAAGGGAATATTTGTTGGGGAAAGGGTTTGGGGACTTCCATCATAACTGCTGTGATGAAAAAGAGGGTCTGGGGGCGCCCCTTTTCGATCCCTCCACTTTTTTTGGGACGTAGGGGAAGGGAAAGGTCCGAGCGAAAAATGAAAAGAATTCTTGGGTTTTCATTCATTGACCCCTTTTGAAAGGTTTATGGGCATTTAATGTACTCTCTCGAAGGGAAACAATTGTAGAAGCTGGTTTTTAAAAACCCCCAGAGTGACTTGGGTTTTGTTTCATCAGAGGGAGCTGGGTGCCAGTGGGAGAAGCTGGTGTACACGGGGTTTGGGTTTGGTTGTTAGCGAACAAACATTCTAAAATGGGGGGGATACCCCCTAAGAAATGCTGGTCGGGGGGCATATGCCCTTGAGGGGGGGCTTCCCGGACAGGCCCCGTGGATCGGGGCCCGGGAAATGCTAAATTTCCCGTCCAGGTGACCGGATTTCCCAAAGGTGAGGGTTCCCCGTAATAGAGGTGGTTGGGGGGGTTTGGGGGGGGAGGGCCCCCCAAATGACCCGTGGACCATGGGGGGAAAACCCTCTTTCCCGGGGTGTTGTGGCCTTGGGGGAAAATGGGTGCCCCTTTTCGCGGCTCCCCCGAGGCGAGGGCAAATCAAGGGGCCCCCTGGGGGTGGGACGAAAGTCAGTGGGGGAGGGTCCCCCCCATTTTTGGGAGAAGGGGGCCTGCTTTTTTTTGGCGTGAGGAAGCCCTAAAACTGGGTTCTCCCCTGCTGCTTAAAGGGGCTGGGGATTCCCAAAAGGGGAGAGTAGGGGGGGGGGGCTGTGGGAAAATTAAAGGGGGCTCTCCCGGGGTCCCCTCAGCTTTTTAAAACACCCTCGGAGGCTCAGTGGAATGAGAAAAAGGGGGTTTGGGCCCCCAGGCACCTTTCTCAAGCAAGGCTTTTGCGCTGCGTTTTCCTCGGGCGGCTCTCCCCGCTGATGGATGGGCGGGCCCGCGATTTTATTTCCCGCGTTTCCCGCCGGGATTCCCCCCAGGCCGGGGGTTTCCCCCCTGTCCCCCGACGTCTGAGGTGCCTTGGGCCCTTTTCCGGAAGGTTTTTTTTTCCGCCACGGAAAGGAAAAAGGAGGGTAGGAACCGTGCAAGGCGTTTTCCCGGGGGGTCGGTTTTATTGGGGGGTTTCGGGGCTCCCGGGTTTTTCCCCCGGCCCCGGGGCTGCCGGCGGGCCCCCCGGGCTTGAGGTGCCCGGGTGCTGTTTTCCCGGAGCTTTGTTCCCTCCGGGGGGGAAGAGGAGGTAGGACCGGGGCAGGGCGCTCTCCCTTTGGTTTTCGGGGATGGGGCTCTTTTCTTCGGGATTTCCCCCCCGGGGGGGGTTTCTGCGCCGGATTCTCCCCATGGTTTGGGAGGCTCGGCCCCGGTCTTTGGGGCCCGAAAGTCCCCCCGCAAAGGGTGGGGGAATGGGCAGGCCCTGCTGGGGGCTCTTTCCCTTGGCTGTGGGGGTGAATTTTGGGGGGCCGGGGGGTCCCCGGGCCGACTGGTTTTCCCCCCTTTAAGCGTTGTGGAGGCCGCACGAAACGGCGGCCATCTTGGGGGTTTTGGCCCGGCCCCCCGGGTGTAGGTGTATTTTGTACCCTGCAGGGGGAGGGAAAAAAGGGTCCCCAACTCACCCCGTGGTTTGGGGGCCGGGGCGAGGGGGGAGTTGGGCTTTTGCCTCTTGCCGACCCCTTTTCCCATCTTGAGCGTTTGTACCATTTTTAATTCCCCAAAGGGTATCGGAGAAAATAGTGGGGGGAGTTTTTAAAAGGAAGCCGAGGGAGAGGGGTATAAAACCTTTATGCCCCCAGGGGAAGGGGCCCGGAACCCCCTTTAGGGCCGGGGGAGGCCTCAAAAAAGGGAAAAAGGGCCCCTGCAGCCTATCCCAAAAGGGCCCTTTTTTGCATCTTTGGCCCGAGGGTAAGGGCCCGGGTGCCTTTGGGGGGTTTAACAGATCCACTAGGTTAATATGCGCCCCGGTTATCTCCCCCCCTTTCCCCCGGGAAAAGGGGCGAAAACCCACCTGATCCCTGGGTATCGTTTAGGGGCCAGTTGGGTTTAGGGCTTTTGGGCCCTGGGTTTTGGTTTTAATTTAGGTCTGAGTTGAAACAACGCAAAGGGCGGAACTACACGGTTCCCCCTTTGGGGCCCCCTTTCCCGGGTTTTTGGATCAAATTTATATCGAAAAGGACATTGGGGTTTTGGGGATGGGAGCTCCTCCCAGAAATGAGTTATAAAGTTGCAGCATATGCGGGGTTAAAATATCTGAATGACTTTTAAAATACAAAATTTGGGTTTTGCCCTCGGGCCCGGGGCTTTTAAAACCCGGGCGGAAGGGGGCCCTTTTTGACTTCCCCCTAAAATTTTCCCCCAATTGAATTGGGGGCAAACCCAAGGGAAAACCCCGCCTCCTGCGTGGGGCATTTTGGGAACGGGCGTTTTTAAAAAACCCGGTAAAAAGTCCCCGGGGTCCCATTCCAAGGCCCGGAAGGGGGGAGGGCCCTGCATAGTTTCAAAAGAAAAAACCCAAGGGAAAATTTTCACAAAGGATTTGGGGGATACCTAGTGTACCCCCTGGGCCTTAAGTGCTTTTGGGGCATTTATTGTATTTAGCCCCCTTTCCCTTCCCTTTTCCTTGCTAATAAAGGGGGGCTTTGGTTTCCCTAAATTCCCCTAATACCTTTGTTTTTTGGGGAAAAGAAGGAGCTTCTCCACACCCCTTTCAGGGCTAAATCCCTTTAAAGGGTAAATTTTTTATGAGACAAAACGTCTCAAAGGTTTAAACCCTAGGGCCAAATTGCCTTTTTGGGGGGTTCCCCGTCCCTTTAGGAGGGGGCGAATCTGGTGGGTCTTTTTTGCGGTATCTCTTTTTAAAACTTGGTGCCTAGGGCCCAAAGGGAATTGCCTCTAAAGACTGCCCTTGGGGTTTCCCAAATACGGGTGGTTTCCGAGACCCGAACCCACTTTTAGTCAAAATAGGAGCTGAAACGACTCACGCAATGCTCCTTCGAGGGTGCCTTTTAATTTAGTGTTTCTTTTACCCCCAATGACCCTACCCGTTGGCGGGAGCGGGAGATTTAAATTGACCGTGAATTGGGGGGGTGATCCCACCCAAAGTTATGGGCTCAATGTGGGAAACCCCGTAGACCCTAAGTGTTGGGGGGTTTCCAAAAAAAGTAATCAACCTTGTGTGGGTTTTGAAAAGAGGGGGGGAGAAAAAAAAAATACTCCTTTTCTTTTAGGATGAAAGATCCTCCATAGGTCGAAAAGACCCTGGGGCGAATGAGCTTTCCCAAAGGCCCGTGGGCAATCGGCAAATTTAGGATTTGGGGGGCCCTTTTCCCCCCATACTAAAATCTATCCCCTTTGGCTTTTCCCCCAGGGAAAAAGGGGGGGGGGGGGGAAAATAAAAAAATTAAAAAAGTTTTTTTTTTCCCCCCAAAGGGGCAGGGGTGCAGAGGAAAAATTTGTAGCTTAGAAAAGGGCCCAAATTTTGGAAGGGGACCTTTTGGACTTTGGCGCATACACGTTGAAAATGTTTTCGTTTTTGCCCCCTTAAATGTAGCTTTAAAGGGGTGATTAACCCGGGCCCCTCCGGGTCACCAGCGATGCCTTTAACCTGCAAACTACAGGTGTTTTGGGTTTTTTAGTTAAAAAGCCACTCTTTCCCTTTCCTGTCAATTTAAAAGCCCGAAAAAACGGGGGAGTAATAGGTCGAGCAAAGCTGAATGAGCCTTTGGAGTCAAAGTGGGGTTTTTTGTAAAAACACAATGTTGGCTCCCGGGACCTACATTCCCTTTAGGGCCAGCCTACGCTTAATGTTTGAAATTAAAATCCTTTAAAAAAGTTTAAAAGGACACAAGTACCATTTCCCGGGTTTGATGGGGCACCTTAGATGAGTAGGGGCCAAAAAAGGGGGATCCTCTCCCCGATTGTAGAGTTAAAATCTAAAAAAAAGCCCCGGGAGCACCAAAAAGTAAGAGAAAAGAGATAGAGAAAGGTTTTGGGGGGGGTGGGGGGGAGGGGAAGGGGGGGACAACAAAAAAAACCAGGGGGGGGGACACAGACCAAAACCCAACACAACAAGACAAAGAAAACAACCGGTTATAACAACCTACAATAAACCCGGAGAAATGCAGGAGTACCAAGGACAGAGGAATAATATCCCCTGACCCAGGCGCCCAGCTCTTAGTTAAACCTTTTAGCGCAAAATTTGTAGTTTTAACCCCTTAAGCCGAACGCCTGAAAAGTAGTTAATGACCAGAACATTTTTTCAGTTTTGGCCTCCTTGAGTTTCAACAGTTGTAACCTTTTTATTTTTTTAATGACGCAGTTGTATGAGGCCTCGTTTTATTCGAGACAAGTTGTACTTTATGGGGGAATAGTTTAAGTTCACTTATAAATAATTGCAATATTCTTTGTATTTTTAAAAAAACATTACATTTTTTTTTACACCATTCACATATCACACTTAATAACTAGTTAGATTAATTCTACAGGTTATTACTGTCGTGTGGATACCTAATATGTGTAGCTTTTTTGTGTATGTAATTTATGCACAATTATTTTTTACTGAATATTTTTTTTATTTATTTTTTTATTCTTTTTTTCTAACACTTTTTCTTTGTTTTTTTTTCTTTTTTTTTTTTTAACTCCCATGAAGGGGGAAATGTTTTACATTTTTTTTTTTTTTTTTTACACTTAGTAATGTATTAGCATATTCATATATGCTAATACATTCTAATCTGAGTCACTTTGACACAGGCAGTGATCTGGACAGCACACAGTGTGTCCTAGTCACTGGCTTCATGCACAGACAGTTCTGGGGCCACTCTAGGTCCCCAGAGCTGACTGTGCAGCTGTTCCCCGGGCTCTGTCGGGTCACCGGGTGTTCCGATCACCCGAGAGAGCAGGGGAACCCTTTGATTGCGCTGCGGTAATGCACCACCTCAATCAAAGGGTTAAAGCACCAGGTTGCGGAGGTTTCCTCTGCACTCCGGTGCTCGCAGGACATGCTCTGGGATCGGGGCTGTTTAGTACGGGTCGCTGCAGACGAATGACCCGCACCGGCCGCCGCCAAACGACGGTGCGCGGTAGTTAAGGAGTTAATGTTATGGCTGATTGTTGTACAGTACATGGAAATGGACAAAGTTGCTTAAAGAAAAAAATAATTTGCACATTAAAGATAAAGATACACTGTTCAGCATGCAAAATGTCAGAAAATATATAGTCATTTGCTATGTTTTTATAATTGATAGCTTGCAGATCACTTGTACAAGTTCCTGGAAAATTATATGCTTTCTTTTCTTTACTAATGGAAGAGTATTAATAGGTCTATAAAATGAAATGTAATTACAGATCAAGGAACAGTAGATGGGTTACATTAGGGCCTATGGATACTTACATCAGAAGCTCTGTTAAGTATTGTGATTATACTTATTTCTCGGAGGCAGGTAAAGGGGCACCAATTTCCTTGCTGACTACAAATGGCCTTTGTTCATCATCCTTTATTTAATACCACTCAATCCAATGTGCACTTCTACTAAGAAGAGATTCACTTCAGAAGGTCAAATGTTTTACTTTCTTACAGGTAAGGTAAATGATATCTGTGTAAAGGCTGAAAATTGCCTGTAAAATATCTTCAGAAAATCAATGTAAAGTAATTGAGAACATCGGACAAAATAATCTAAGAAACATATAAAAAATATATATATATTTTTTATAAAAAGAGCATACCTGTTTTGACTGTTTTATGATTATTAAATTGATTTACTGAACTGTGAATTTCCAGCATTTTATGTGCACTTCATCATTCCTTTGAATACTCATCTCTATATTGCAAAAGGGATTTTGAGCACAGTTGCTTGATCACATCAGACTTTTGGCTCAGCCTGTTAGGTTCATACTGTCTCTTACCCAGAATTACTTAAACCAGCAGGAGCCACAATGTCTGCTGCTTAAAATGATGCAAATCATGAGTCTTCAACTTTATGATAGATCAGTAGATCATGAAGTATTGTCATGCCAGGTGGAACAAACGTTTATTATATTGATTTTTTTTAACTTGTATTTATTTTGTATTCACACAAAATAATGTTATTCTAATTGCTTCTTTTTCATTTTAACTTTTCTCTATTTACAGTGTATGGATTTTAAATTGAACACATAGTGCAATAGTGATAGTACAATAATATTGATAAAAAAATCATGTTGAAATGTAGAGGGTTTGTTCACCTTTGCACAATCGTATGCAATATACAATTTAACAATTACTTTTATTGCAAGCATGACTGGCAGGGGCTTCCCTAATTTATGGCTCTTGTTTTTTTACCTAAAGAGTTGGGTTCTAATATGGTCTCTTTTGAATCCTTTACTGAATACTTCCCTGAAAAGCCCTGGTTGGTTAAAAGCTAATATTTTCCAACATAACCTAGCCCACTTAAAGGGCTTAACATCAATCTAAAACACAGTGTGATTACATAGTATTATATACTATATCTCCTAAGAGTTGCTGCTCAACTCAGTGGGTGTGAGAACTCAACTCCCAGATAGAGTACCTTTAGAAAACACTGTAAGAAGGGCGGACCACTCACTCTGTAGCAAATATGTGGCTATGCTACCCTGCATATTTTACCTAGAAAGATATGGAAAAAGTTAAATAAAGTAATAAAATAAATATATTAATTAATTAGATTAAAACAAAATCAATAGTCTATCTGCATAAATGAACACAGTGAACCACTTTTCAAGCTGCTAAACAGAAATGGGTTCCATGTAAGGGTTCCCCCTGTGAACTCCAAATTACCCTATATATTATGTAGGATATTTGTAAATTGATTTTCTAAAACATACTACTTAGTTCAGTACAATATTTTAGCACTAGCATAGCTTAGAATTATTTCTAACGCCATCTTGAATAGATAGTTGATTCAAAATATACTACCTACTTACATAGCTGCAACTGGACCTCTAAGTTTGTCATGCCATTTATCATCATGCAACCTTGAACCGAATGTATTGTCATGGGACATTATTGGAACATCTCTATAGGAATATTATCATTACAGGTTTACTATACCTTTATGCCCATCTAAAAAATACAGCATACAGCTGGTTTTAAGAAAGTGTTTTTGGAAAAACAATTCTGTGTTTGTGGTACTTTGTAATGCAGTTTTATGAACCAGAACCAGAAGTGGATTTAAAAGGAAAGAAATCGCCAGCACTCTCCAGAGTACAAATCACTATAAGGTGTTCAGCAAACAGAATACTATAGGCAAATCTTTAATAGATGGAGTTGTGGCACGGACCATTATGTGAAAGTCAGTCCTTTATTACATGCTCTTAAAAAATTGCATTGTGTACACCCTTTTGTGATCTGAGTGATGGCTATTTTGTTGAGTTGCACTGCATGTGGCTACAGTGAAGCAAAATTAATGTGACAAAACCATCATTTAGGTCATGAAGATATTTGCAATGCTGAGTTTTAGTGGAATCCATGAAAAGACTATGTTTTACATACCAGTAAGCACAACAACTTTTCCTTCTGTTAATTATTAATAAGATGCCAAATAGGTTATTTTCCCTACTACATGAAATACTTGAATTTATTTAGTCCTTGTTCACATCTCCGTCAGAGGTTCTGTTCGGAATATGCATTGCAGAGGTGGCAGCAGGTCCGCTAAAGGAAAAACACCAACAGACCCCCCCCCCCCACTGACTACAATAGGATCCATAGGGTTTCTGTAGTTGTAGCCGTAATTTTAACAGTAAAATAATGTCGCTGCATGGTGTGCTATTTTTGTGTCCTATTTGATGGAATCTACACTGGAAGCTCTGAATTGAACCTTCAACTCAGTTATGAATCAGTTCCTATTAATTTTAGTACAAAGTATTTTATAAGCAAATTATTTTCTATAAGATGTGTGTTCACTGTTTTCCATCAAACATGTAATCATAGAAAACTGAAACTGCTGCCATAACCCTATTTAAATCTTCCTCAGGTATGCTGTTTGTAGTAATTCAAGTACTAACATGGACTACCCCAACCCTTGCCATACTGAGCCTTACAGCTAACCCCATCTTTACAATGGAGTCACTGAATGGTACTGAAACTGAAAAGCCTAAAGAATCCTTTACTGTTCCGCTTGATATAGACCTTGAAACTGTTGAAACTGATCCAGTCACAGATGGTGGAACTCAGGTAAATTCCCAGATTGCTATAACATCAACAGTGACCCCTGTTTTAAGCAATGTGACAGATGGAGGGGAGAACAATATTCAACTGCAGGAACTATCTACAACAAGTATTGATCCCAAGCTACCAATTACTTTGGATGTATTCAACATGACCAGCACTAAAAGACCTGTTTCTTTAGTAGGCAGTGCTTCTAAAGAGACATGGGACAATAGCACCTTAATCCCATTACTAGACACTAACAATACCCATCCATTTGATGAACAGTTAGAATCACTCTTGGAAATTCCATTGGAAAACAGTACAGAAGAAAAACTGTGCTTCTGTAATATTCCCGGACCTGCAGGACAAAAGGGAGATAAAGGTGACAGAGGGGATTCAGGTAATTTTACCTGTTAATGGCATCATGTATCATGTTTCAAGAGAGATAAAACAAGTAGTATGTATTTGATCACATGGGAATTAGCTATAGGTTACTTTTCAGGGGGGCATCTTATCTAGAATATGGTTAAAAGGGTGTACTCTTATATACTTACATTACGGACATTTAAAATTAGAAAGCTTAAACTGACTTGTTTCACTTTTTGCATTGGGTATACAATGCAAATTGAACAACTGCGTTTTACAAGTATAGGAAACCTGAGTTTTTGCTCAACTTCTTGTATCATCTGTGTTTTTACATGGTATATACATCTATGTATTATCCTAACTTGCAAAGGTAGGGTGTAATCAAATGATGCAGCCTCAAAAAGTTCAATTACAATGACACTTTTCTGAGCCAAATGGATGCAATATTACCTTCATATTTCTTTAAGGAATAAGAAATGCATGGCCTGACCCCTGTTACAGGATACAAATTCTAGATATGTAGAAAATGTAGTCTTAAAAGGGTTGTCTCACTACATTGATTCATCTTACCTCAGTCCTGTTTTCTTGGTTTCATTTTGAATTCAGGGGCGTGTTGACTGGCTTCTACTAGGCTGCAGTAGAAGCCAGGTCTGTAGCTATAGCAACCAGTGCTGGCAGCCTATCAGGAGAGATCGAACAGGTCTGTAGCTATAGCAACCTGAGGAGCTGATGCAGCCCATACAAGAGGGGATATCTCAGAATAGGTAGGACACTGTTAATGGACACATAGTGCAAATTAACTTGTTTTTGCAAGATCTTTAACATAAAAAACAATCCTTGTAGTGAGACAACCCCTTTACGTGAGTTGGTGCATATTATAGACAGCTCCATGTCTACAAAAATGCTAGCATGCTTCATGTCTGAACAGCACTGTTGTAGAATTATATCAAGATGCAAACTTGTATACTAGATATGATGTACTTAAGAATTCTGGAGTAGTTTTTTATTTTTTGTGTATACTAAACACATTCGATTGATGGGCTAAATGTATTATAGCTTTTTAAGTTGTATAGAGTTTTTATTTTATTTTGCACTTGATTTCTTAAAGGTGTTAAAAAAATTATTGCATTAGGGCTATGATGGTAAAAAAAAACACCAGTTACTTACCAAGCTATCCTGCCGCTTCCGCTCAGGTGCTCCTGGTGATCTGCTCCTTTTGACTTCTAGGTTCTCATCCTGACACAGAGGAGAGACTCAGGCTCCATTTACTTACATTGCGGCACAAGCCTCTTCAGTGTGTTGGGATGAGAACCTGGAGCTGAAGAGGAGAGGATTGTCAGGAGCTCTGGGACAGCTTAATAAGTATCAGGCTTTTTTCATTTTTGTACCTGACTGGCACCAAAGCAGAATATTTTTTTTATGGACAACCCCTTTATTATGTAGGGCCCCAACAGGGGGCCAAACATTCAAATCTCCACTTTTGAAAAAATTTAAAACACCCTCATGTTCATACACCCGGGTAGAAATATGTTGGTGAAAGTTTTCCTAACAACGGGGAGCCCAAGGGTTGGGAAAGACATCCCAAAAAATACTTGTTGTAAGTTTAAATCCAAAAACTTCTATGTCTCATAGGTGAACCTGGGAAAAATGGTAAAAGAGGACCTCAAGGTTTGGAAGGTGTTAAGGGAAAAAAAAGGGCTAAAAAGGATCTAAAGGGAAACGGGAATTTAAAAGGGGGAAAAAGGGGACACTGGCCCAAATTGGGCCCAAAAAAAAGGGGAAAAAAAGGGGATCCAGTTTGTGGCTCTTGTTTCAAAAGGGGGAAAAGGGTAAAAAAGGGAAATTTTTAAGGTGAAAAATTGTATTGCAGGATTGCAAGGTACCAAAGGTGAACCAGGTAATGAAGGTATGAATGGTGACCAGGGACCTAAAGGAGATCCTGGAGAAAAAGGATAAAAGGGGAAATTAGAGGGTGTACCCTGGATTTTTCCGGGGGAAAGCGGGGCCCCAAAAGGAGTTTTGGGGACCAAGGGGGTTACTGGGCCCAAAAAGGTTTGGATCGAGGAATACAAGGGGAGCTAGGGGAAAACCAAAGGGCACCGTTGCCTGCGGGGAAACCCCAAAAAAAGGGAAGGGGGGATAAAGGACAAAAAGGGAAATCTCAGTCTGCCCAATGAGCACAATTCCCCTTTTTCTGTGGCTGTCCGAGGACAAAGGAATGTATTTTTACCAGGACGTCCAATGAGATTTGATAAGGTTTTCCTTAATGAAAATAAACCTTTCCCAAGGGAAAAATCAGGTTATTTTTTGTAGCCCAGCATTGATGGTGTCTACTTTTTTACATATCATATAACTTTTTTCGAAATTCCTTTCTAATGATTGGGCCTGGCTCCTTTTGGAAAAGTTTGGGTAAATACAACCCCAACCAGGCAGTTTTTGTAAGTAATTCTGTCAAGTTTGGGAACTGTTCTGTTTCCCCAAAACTTAAGAAAAATGATGAGTTTTGGGGCTTCAGATTTTAACTAGTGTCCAAAATGAATTGATTTCTGATGAATCCGACTCACTTTTCACAGGATTTATATTGTATTCTCTTGAAGACTAGCGCTATACTTCAAGACACTGAATGCTGTGCTTCATCATTTTGCATTTGTTTGATGAAATAATGGAATACATTTTACTACTTCTGAGCAGTAAAGTGATGAAAAACATCATCAAACCTATCATTTTATACATTCTAAATCAGTAGCATATGGGTCAGCTTGACCCTGTCATCATCACACAAGTCATGGTTATATTTTTCCCCAAGATACAATCAGAAATGGGCCCAAAACTATCTAAAATTTTTCATCCATTCATTTTTTTTGGCAAGTTTTCAGGGGCAGTTAGGGTTGAATATTAAAAATTCAAAATGAAAAAATTTGCCAAATTATCGGGTTTTAAACTTTTTTTAAAAATACTATACGGGTGTATTAACCTGTGACTAGCCAATTAAAACGGGAAATTTAAAATTTAAAGGTGAATTTTGAAAAGGGAAAAAACACAAAAAAGACTTTTCTAATACACCCTTTAAAAAAATTTTCTTTTTTGCAATAAGAATTGAAAAAAACCTTTTTAATTGTGTAGATCAATCATTTAATAGATATAAGATTTTACTTATGTAAAAAAAAAATTATTTTATTTTTATCTGAATTATTTTTAATGCCTTAACAAGCAGAACAGTGACTATTTTACGCCACATTTAAATGGGAAAATTTTTTTCAGTTTTTGCACAAATTTTAAAATGTATTTAAAAAATATTGTTCTATTAAATTTTGGGATGCAAAAAAAATTGTGGCACATCTGCAGTAAAACTCCTGGCACAATTTGCATGTAATTTGTGTAGATTATGCCACAAATTTGTGGCAAAATCCACAGCAGAAAAACTTGAATAGAAACCCCTATCTGAACTCATTCTAATTTATAAAGGATTTTTATTTTTTTGTTTCCCTATGGTTTAAAAAAATGTCAAGAAACCACGTTTAAGTGTTACTTCCCCTTAAATTGATTGGGTTTTAAAAACATTTAAAAAAAATTTTAAATAAACTTCCCAAATTTTTACTACCAAATACATTTCTGTTTTGACTTTGCTTTATTTTAAAAAATAAAAGCATTTTTTTTATCACCTCCCTTTGTTTACAGAGGGGTTTTCCTTTTAGTTCCCTAACTATCTCTTTCCTCTAGGGCTGGTGATGTTAATCCCTCCTGTATCTTATCAGCAGGACAGGAGATTACTAAAAGAAACTTTAACCGTTTTACAATGGCTCAGTAGCCTTGTACCATGCTGTCAAGTCTGCAGTGACAGTTATCTTTGTATCTAAATGCACAGATAACAGTTTGCCTTGGCACCATGTAAGTTTTTTCTTTCTGGAGGTAAGCAAAATAATTGAAACTAATGTGTAACTTGAGGTACTTTCTAATGAACTAAAAGAAAAAAAATGGAGTAGTCCTTTAACTCCAGAAACTGACATAAATTATAGGGAAAATCTAGATTTGGCAAACTTTTATTTGTGGTGCATTGACATTCATGTATGCGACTAATTCCACCTTACTTTGGCATCCTTACAACTGAGACTGGTATATGAAACTGGGACTGTCCAATAAAATTAAATATGTATCACAGTGATTTAATTTTTACTCATAGTGATAGATGTCCATGATAAACAGGGACGGTGTCCAGTTGGATTGTACATGGGACAAGAAATTAGATAAGGTTTAACCAAAACATTTTCTAAGCAGAGTAGTGTTTAAAAAGACCAATGATACTTTATCAAAGATCTTCTAGGTGTCTAAACTTAACAGCATAAAGACAGGGTGAGTATCAGCTTGGACATGTATTGCGGTGGCAACCACATGTCACGGATGTAGGTGGATTCACTGAACCACCGCAAGTGATGGTATAAGCCACACCTGGGGAGCGGAGTCTAAGTAGCCACCGTTACTCACCAGAGACCGCTGCAAAGCAGGTTGGACTTTCTGCAGCGGGGAACTACCAGGTCGCTACCCCTGACGTGACTTGCTTGCGATGACACCTGGGTTTGAAAGGCATGGCCCCAAACCCAAAAACTGGGACAGAGGGAAAAGTGGGGGGTAGGCAACGTTTTTCGGGGGGGCCGGGGGCGGCGGGCAATGTGGTCGGGAAAAAACAGTAAACACTAAAGGCAAAAAAACTCTCCCCCCAACATTCTTTTAAAAAAACACTTTAAAGGGAACACAAACACCCCTAAAAACCAGAGCTGTTTGGCTTGGCCGGGGGCCCCTTTCCCTTCTGGTTGGCGCCATTTTTCTGTGGAGCAGATGCCCAAAAAGGGGGGGCCGGCAGTATTGCCTCAGTCTGGACTCGCCGCCCCAAAGGATTTCCTGTGGGGCGCGGCGGACAAGCAGCGAAGTGGGGAATTTCAGGGCAGTCGTCAGGGGAATAAAAACTAAGGAAAAGGAAAAAAAAGTATTCATCACTATGTGGTGGGAAAAGGGGGGGCTTTAAATTTAGTTTTGGTGATTTTGCAATCTGATTTTGGCAGAATTTTTTTGTTTTTGTTTTAGCATTATCTTTGATAGTTTTGGGTTTGTATCCCTGGTTTATCCCGAAACCCAAAATGGGGGTTTGAATTTTCCGCTTGTACAGGGGTTTATATTTTTATGGTTTTTTTTCCAAACACAACATATTTCTTATAAATAAAATCCCAAAAAAATGACCCTTCTCCCTACCCCCCGGGTTGTGGGGCCCAAAAGGGTGTTTTTTTCCCCATTTACCTACCCGGGGAGGGGGGGTAGGACATTCGTTAGAAAAGGGCCGGGATTTTAATTTTTTTTTTGGGGTGGGGGAGGGGGCCCCCCGGCGTATTGCCTAGGGCCCCAAAAATTGTTTGTTTTGGGCCCCTTTCGGGAGTTTTGTTTTTTGGGGAATTAAAAGGTAACAGCCAAGTTACTTTCCCTTCCCTCTTTTTATCTCCCCTTTTTTTAAAGGGCCCCGTCTGAAATTCAAAAGAATACCAGCCAGATCAAGAAAAGGGGGAAACCCCCCTTTGGGCTTATCAAAAGGGGTGAATAATTACAGTGACCCATAGTAGCCCACAAATGCTCTCTCAATTTCCATGGGGTCTCTAAGAAGTTCTCTGGTAGACGGACGTTTAATGGCAGAGTTTAAAACGGGGGGGTTTTGCCAGGGTCTGGTCTTTGCTTCCCAAACAGTGCCCAAAGTTCTTTGCCCAATTGTAAAATTTATTTGTAGGGGCTTTGCACCCAAAGGACTGCTTTCCCCTTTGTGGGAAAATTTAGCAAAATTTTGTTTTGGAGTTTTGGGAAGGTGCAATACTTTTACTTTTTTAAAGTCATATAAAATATAATATGGGTCAATTTAAAAAATAAATTTGTTTTTTTTAAGCTTTCATATTGCTTGTTTTTAAATGGAAAAAAAATAGAAAAAAAATTAATTATTAAAAAAAAAAAAAAAAACAACAATTCGCAAAAAAAAAATTAAAAAAAAAAATAAAAAAAAAAATGGGGGGGTAAAAAATAAAAACCCCCAAAAGGGCCAAATTTAAAAAAAAAACAAAAAAATTTGAAAATCCAGAAATTCCCTGTTTAAAAAAATTTTAAATTTGGGTTAATAAAAAAAATTTTAAAATATGTGGTTTTCAAAACAAAACAAAAATTAAATTTGACATTTTCAGATTTTTGTAATGTTGTTTTTGGTGTTGATTTTCACACTTTTTTTTAATCTTTCTATTTTTCATCTAAACAGTTCTAATTTTTACAGCAACGCTTTATGTTTTGTGCTTTGTCAAATTTAAAATTGATCACACCATAAAATGTTGAAAAAAAAACAGGGGTTTCCCTAAAATGCAAAAACCCCTATTAAAAAAAATCCCAACAGAAAAACCTTATAAATAAAATCAAAACAAGCATTTTCTTTTTTCTTTTTGGAAAACTTTTGTTTCTGACTTTTCATGTTTTGCATTAATAGACCTACGTTTAGCTGATAAACATGGCAGATGGCAAGGAGGGTGTAAAATGTTGTTTTGTTTTTTAGTAAAGGAACTGAGTGGACTTGGGTTGGCTGCGCACAGACCAAAAATAGTTGGGGAGGGGGTTGAATGAAAAAACAGAAATGGGCCCAAATTACTGTTAATTGGGCCCAGTTTTTGCCTCTTGGACACACTTCATTTTTTTAAATTTTGCTAAGCAGACAAAACTGTTTAATTGTCTTATGTGTTTGGGGCCCCTCGGCTGAGGGTGTGCAACGGGATTAAAAGAGTAAACAAAAAAAGGGAATTCCCATGTCATATAAATCCCCCTAAAACCCTGCACTGGACTAACATTTGTTTTATCAGTTTATCAGCCTGGAGTGTTCCTTTAAATTACCGTACTATACTAATCACTAACACCAAATACAGGGCAATTCAAAAACAATGGTGCAAAATGATAGCCTTCGTATTTATAACCAAGACAACATAACAGAAAGTTTTAAATTATGAACAGAAATACCCTTTTCAAATTTTTTTCTAATAAAATTTAAAATAAATTTCCCTTTGGTGAAAAAAGCGGGATGTTAATGTCAGAGCCCCATTTTTTCCCCCGGGATACACCAGCATATCCTGGGATGGGGAACTCTACTGTTTAAAGTGATGCATTGTGAAAGGGATTTCATTTTTCTCGGGCCCTGGAAGGGGGGGCAGATACCTGATTTCCTTGATTGTAGGGCCCCCAAAAAGAATTCGCGGATTTTTAAATCGGCAATTGTGGGGCCCCACCCCAACTTGGGTGAATCATTATTTCTATTTGGCCTTTTTCCTTTGGTTTAAATTTGTTTTTATTTTTTAAAATTTTTACATATTGTACCCCCATAAGGTCATAAATATACCCCACAGAGACATTTCTTGTAACTTTTTTTACTGTTTTATTTTAAAATTTTTTTTTTGGGGGTTTTTTCCCCGGGGTTTGGGGTATTTTTTTTTATTTTTAAACCCCTTTACAAAACCAAAAAACTGGGGAAAAATTTGGGGGCTCATCCCCTAAAAATGAAACAAATTTAACCCAAAAGGGGGCCCCCGGGAAAAAAAATTTCTCCATAAAAAGTGGCCGGTAGATGTAAAGTATATCAAGGGGGGGGACACATTGGGTTTAAAGAAAATTTCTTTTTTAAAAAAGAAAATATTTGAGTGAAGGACTAAAATAGAAAAAAAATTAAAAACTCCCTTTTCCAACCCGCACCATACGAGCGCTGGGCTCCGATTCTTCTGCACCTGGCCGAAAACATCACATTCACTGTTCATTTGGCAGTGCAGACTTTCAAAGGACCCCGCCCAAAGTCTCTTCCCCGCTGAAGGCAGATGAACCCTATGGCCCCCTAATGCTGAAGTCACATGCGAGATCTTGTTTTCCTCTTAGGCACCTTTGGGAAACCAAAAGCCCCAAACTTGGAATGCAGGGCCCTTGGGGAAAAGGTGAGTCTTATTTTTCTATTTCATCCCCCCCCCTTTGGGCCCCCAACAAAATCGTTTAATTTCAGGTCTTTAGTCCTTTTCAGTGTAAAACAACCTGCTTGAAATTTAAACTGTTGGGAAAGGGTTTTCCAAAACTGGGTATAAAAATGCTTGGGGGTTATCATTCAATTATTCCAATAAATGTATGTTTATATCCCTATAGTACCACATATGCAGTAAGTATGTTGACAAACATTTTTTCACTCGCTATTCATAGTCCCAGATATAAGCCCTTGAGTACTGTAAAGGCATGTTCACACGGCTTAAAATGGGCCGTATTTCGGTCCGTAATTACGCGCCGAAGTGCGCCGATTACGGGCCGAAAACGGCCCATTCATTACGGTAATTCACAGTTCTCATAGAGAACTATGGATTACGTTTCCTCTCCCCGCCCGGCGAAGCCACCGGGCGGGGAGATAATTGACATGTGAATTACTAGCGGCGTATACGTGCCGCTGGCAATTCAAGTCTATGGGCCGGCGAAGTGCCGGCCCTCTGCTCAGTCCCCCGCTCCCGCCCCGCCCCCGGTCACATGGCGTAATTGCGGGGCGTAATTACGCCCTGCAAATACACTGTGTGAACATAGCCTAAGAGGGCATAAGGGACCGTCATTGATGACAGGAACGTGTCCCCAAGGTGCCTGGCCTTGGTGAAGTAAAGGCCAATTCATAGGTGTTAGTAGCAGTAGGTAGGAAAATTTGGCATTTTGTTTAATTTATGGAAAACATAAAAATTTCACGCTACAGTGATATTTTATCTTGAAAGTAGACCATTTAAGTCATAGAATGCACTTCTCAAGCATCTTAAACAATTTAATAAAATAAAAGCAAACAACGGTGGATCATGTACACCATCAAAATATGTTGCCATCATCAATTACGTCTCATGCTGTTCACAATTAGAGTTGTTGACTGCTGAGGCATAGGATCCCACTTAAAGGGTGCTCCTCAGGGCATTGAGGTTCAGGGGCACAGAGTTATGAGCTCCTACACAGTAACTCAGCTGATCCCACAGGTTTTCTAGGGGGGTCAGGTCTGGCCACTCCATTTTAGGTACCCCAGTTTCCAACAGCCATTCCCTAATGATGCGCTGGAGCATTGTCATCCATGAAGATGAAATTATCCCTGTGTTGTTCATGCAGAGGCACAATGACTGATCCCTTGTTCAGTGTCAATGCTCCCTGGCCCCTGCAAGATGATAATGCCTGTGCCTGGTGGTGTGATGATGTCTATCACGCAGACCACACTGATGTAAACAGTTGCGAATGGTCTGACATGACGCTTGGTTGCCTCTCACCACCCTTAAACGTGCTTGGAATTGTGTGGAGTTCATCATCACAGGTTACACAGGGCATTCTTTACAATGAAGCACTCATTAGTGTGTGATGTAACCAATTGATGTCCACTTCTTTGCCTTTCTGTGACTCTTCCAGTCTCTCTATATCTCTGCTACAACCTGCTGATGACACCCTGTGACACCTCTGTCTGAGAGCATCTTGGCTGAAGCCTCGCGATGGCGAGGTACTGTTGATCAATTGTAAGGTGTTGTCTTGGTTTCATGATGTCAAAATGTGAACAGAACAATGAGGAGGACTGTTTAAATCCCAATTCAAATTGATTCCCTAAATTTATTGGGCGATTTAGGGATTAAACACCTGTTGGGAATTTTTCCATTAGGCTCCTTTTTAGAGCAAGTTGTACAAAAAGTACTGAAACAATGAACAGTTGGACATGTGCATTCTAAAGTTAAGAGATGCTCTCTTTTGTATCATTAAAAAAAATAAATAAATTCAAGTAATTTTTTGTTCATCCTGAAATTTCAACCAAAAGCCATATATCCCTAACTGCTTATGTGAAGTGCATTATGTTTGCTTGTAGCAGCTGACCTGGGTCAGTTCTTACAGGAGTGGTCAAAATGCTGTGTGGTATGGACACTTCCATATTTCTAGGTTTCAGGCCAGGTTTTGTCAGCCTATGTAAGATTTGAGTGCTTAGTGACCTGGGATGTGGTTCCCAACCTGTCACCGAAGTTTACTGCAGTGTGGTGTCTTATAAGAAAAACTGTGCCTTGCCAGAGCTTAGACGGCTGCCACAACAACTGGTATGCCGCATCGCCAATGGGCATATATTGGCACGTGTTGGCAGCAGAGAGCCTTACCAAGGACTGTGTTGTTTTGTGTTCCTGCATGATGGCTGAAGCAAGCTGTGGTGCTTTCAGTTTTTTAGACTTCTGTTTATTTAACCCAAGACTACTCTTGCGCTTCTCCTTAGAGACTGCTCTTTGAGACTGATCCACACAATACTAATTTTAAAAAGAAATATATCAAAACTTACCCATAATTATACATTTGTTTTGTTATATGAATTTTCTTTACATAAATGCTCTACATTGGTAGGCATTATGGGTGACATATAAAATTTTATTGCGCACAATAGCAGTGTCGAATGCGCCTGAATCTATTAACCCGTTCTACTACGGGTCATAAATCAAAATGCCACTGGCGCTCTATAATGCACCTGATATTGGAGTGCACCTGGTTAAAAATATAGCGAACATTCATACATGTCGCCCTATGTGGCAAAATGAAGCAAATGACATTTTGCAATCCTTTCCAGTCATAGGGATTTTTAAATGTGAAAAATGTTAAAAAAAAACACAGCTTTATAGCTTTATTCTAGCTGTCATATAGGGCAAAGAGATATTATACACATTTATGAATGATTATTAATATTTTGACTCTTGAAATACAGAAAACTGATTTACATGAATTATAGGACTTACATGACCAAATAGCTTATACTTTGAATACTAAAAATCTCATAAGTCATTAAGTCGTTTACCAGGAACATATTGGTTGCTAATTCAATTCATGCCACAGAAGTTTAATACTGCCCTACTGTGCACGATTCACTGTCGTAAAGTACACTGCTCTGAAATTACGGTTCATTTCTTCATCATAATCAGAAATGTCCTAAATAGCAAAGAAATATGCTATTTTGTAAATGCTTTGACTTATTATTTCACAATAGTTAAATAGCTCTTTTACCACTCTATTTCTTGATCCTATTGTCCTTGAACAGAACCAAAATCACATTTTTAAAATTTTCATTTTATTATGTCAGGATATCATAATATAAAAATAGGACATTCTGCGGTTGTATTTGTGCAGCTCCAGCAACATTCATGAGTTTCTTACTCCATACCCAAACAAGCTAACCTTTTTCTCTGGGATCATCAGTCTGAATGGATTACAGAATTCATGTACGTAAATTGTCTTTCCTGTGACATCATTTCATGTAGTACAATAAGCTTGAGCTTTGGCTCTTCTACAAAAAGGGTTTAAAACTTGATGCCACTAGGGGAATGCGTAACTCTACGTCAATCCAAAACACGGAATACAAAGAAACTTTTAGGAAATGTATTTTATTGGTTGTAGTTGTTCAGGACGAGGTAAGTGGTTTGCTGAGTCTGTAAGAAGAAGAAAAGAGCAAAAAAAACTTTTAAAATTGTTTTATGCATAAAATTCTTTTTGTATAATCTTAAAAATAAATGTGGCCATTATTAAGTATTCATTTCATTGATTTTTTGGAATGTGTGTATTATGCCAAAGCTTTTGCATGTGGAAAAAAAACATTTTTTAGAAAATAACCTTTTTACTTGATTTTCTGTATCAAAGGGCTCAGGGAGGTTTGAAGGGTATCTGGGGCTTCGAAGTAAGCATAAAGTAAAAATTTCTAATCCTGGGTCAGTGTCAGAGGGGGACCTTGGGCCCCCTTTGCAGTTTATTCTAGGGTCTACCCCCCAAGAAATGTAGTGCTTCCCCCCCACTGCCACCTGTGCATCCCCCACCAGTTTTGGGTTCCAAAATTTTCGACTGTTGGGGCTAGAGATCGGGAATTTTCAAAAAATTTGTTTTTTGGGACTTGACGAATTTTCCCACAAAATTCGTTTTGTTCCAATTATTCGGCCGATCGCGTTTTAAAAAACGCTTTTCCAGGTGCAAGAGCCTGCAGGGTACTGTGAACGTTGTGCCTACTTAATATGCAGAGGGAGCTTGGTTTGGTTTTTTCAATTTTGTGGTTTTTGTATGACACGCAGATGACTGCCGGCCCCCTTTTGAAGTTCACTATAAAATTCCCCGGGACTTAAGGGCAAAACGACCAAAAAAAAAAGCGGGAATGTAGCCTGATAAAGTCATGCCGGAAAGCTGGAAAAAAAAGCTGGGTCAGGGGCAAAATTAGTGAAATGTGTGGGGTGCGGCGGCTGCCACAGCAGCTGGGTCAGGCAGTGGGACAAGACATTTGGGAGGGGGCAAAATAAAGAGGGAAAAACAGAGGGCCAATGACGAGAGCGGAGGTCACGGCGGGGAGCGGGGGTTTGGGGCAGGAGTGGCACAATGACTTTGGGGCGGCAAAAAAGTATTGGCCACAGAGTGGCACAATTACAGTGTGGAGGTCACGACGGGAAACGCAAAGAGATCAGGAAATGGCCCTGACATTTGGAGGCGGGAAAACGTATTAGGCCCCCAAAAGTGGACAATGTCAGTGTGGAGGTCCGACAGCAGCAGCTGAGATCAGGCGTGGCCAATGACATTCTGGGGCGGCAAAAAAAGTATTGGGCCCAGGTGGCACATCACACAGTGTGGAGGTCCGGGGCAGAGTATGAGGTCAGGCAGTGGCACAATGACATTTGGAGGCGGGTAAACAGTATTGGCCCAGAGTGGCACAAAAACAAAAGTGTGGAGGTATGGCGGAGCAGTATGAGATAGGCAATGGCCCAATACATTCTGGAGGGCGGCCCAAACAGTATTAGGGCCACAGAGTGGACAATGATACAGTGTGGAGGTCCGACAGCAGCAGCATGAGATCAGGCATGGGACAATGACAAATTTTGGAGGTGGCAAAACGTTTAGGCCCCAAGTGGGCCCAAACACACTGAGGAGGTCCGACAGCGCGCATGAGTCAGGCAGTGGCCAATGACATTCTGGAGGGGCAAAAAGGGGGGAAAGCCACAGAGGGGCACAATGATGAGAGCGGAGGTCACGGCGGCGGGCGCATGAGGTCGGGCGTGGCACAATGACACGTGTGGTGGACTTGGGCCCCCCACAGCAGCGATGAGGTCAGCAGTGGCACAATGACCGTTTTGGTTTTTCACGGCAACAGCAGTGCAGCAGCGCATTGAGGTTTATTAAAATGGCACAATGCAGTGTGTTGGGGTGGGGTTTGGCAAAAACCAGTCCCGGGTAAATGGTGGTCAGGCGGGGATGGAGAAACTGTCAGCAAAATGTGTGGCACCCAGGGTGGGGGGGCCCGGCATCGGGAATTTGTGACTGGGGGCAGGTTTTTTTGAACCAAAACTAAAGTTTGGGCCCTTGGTGTTGGAAACCCTGGAAAATTCCACGCCTGTTTAAATCTTGGAAAAACCCGGGGTCTTTTCCACATTTCCGTGGACAAGCGGGTTCTCCTTGGGGTTTAAACGATGGCCCCCGTCCCCCGAAAAACCCCTCTGATCCCCACATTTTGGGGCCGGGCAGGACGCTTCCCACTGCAAATCGGCAATTTGGCGGCCCCCACATCCATTTTGGGCTGCCCGTAGCCCAACCCAGTGTGGACCGGGGGGTTGGGGCCCCAAAGGGAGTTGTTTCTTGGGGGGCCACCCAAATTTTACATAAAAAATTTTTTACCGGTTTCGGGACAAAAACGGCCCTTTTTTCCCCACATAATACAGTGTGAAAAACAAAACTATTTTGTTTTGTACAATAGCAAGTGAGCCCAACTTTTTGTACGTCTAAAAAAATCATAGAAAACATGGCAAAGTAGCTCCATCCATATCCCCCCCCACCCAATTAAAAATATACCCCCCCAAACCCAAATAAAATATCCCCCCTTCCCCCACATACAATATCCCCCCATTTTTTCCCCCCCTTTTGGGGTTTTCACGCCCCTCACCCACCATCTAAAATAAACACCAGCAAAGAAAGTAAAAGGGTAACTCCTATCTCAGGGTCAATAAGGGACACATTTTCGTGGCTTTTTATCCCGGCGCCGATGAACCTAAAACACCGCCATATAGAGCCCACATAGAGGTCAGACCCCAAGCTCAGGTCACACCCACATTACAGTGTTACAGCACTGATCAATATAGACGTAAAATAACCCCGGAAATCAGGAAATCAGCGGAGCCCGTCTTATCTGATGGTCGTTCTTTTTCTCTTGAGTCGTTCTTTTTCCCCTTTTTTTCCTCTGAAATTTTTTCCAACCGCCATGTTGCCCTTGTCCCGGCCACGCTCACCCCTGCGGATTTTACAAAAAAAATTTATTTAGAATCCTAAATTTTTCCAGCATCTCTTTCCCTATTCCCACCTCTTTTACAAACCCCCAGAGGGGGGGTAGAGGGGGGTTTGAGGCCTAGTATCCTAAGGGGTTGGAGGGGGGGGAAAGGCCTAATTTCCCTGGGGGAAATGCTAAAAACTATGGGCTGTTTGCCCTCTAAAATTATATTCCCGGGTTTGGTAGCCCAAAGACCCTAGGGTGGGAAAGGGAAAAATATGAGGGCCCCATTTCTGTAGGTAGGTGGTTTCTCCCCATTTTAGGAAAAAGGTTGTGGAAAGTTAGGGCCCCCTTTTATATAGGTTTAAAGCGTTAGGGCCCCCTTTGGGTAGTATAAAGGCAGTTAGGGTTTCCCCATAAAAGTAGATACAGGAATTTAAAGGGCCCCCTTTTAGGTTGTTTGCAGGATTTAGGGGGTCCTCTTTAGGTAGGGTGCAGGAAGTCATCCCCCCCCCCCTTTTAGTACTGTGTAGGAGTAAAGGGCCCCCTTTAGTTTTGGGTTTGACGGGGCCCCCCTTTGTAGTCAGGGCCCCCCTGTAGGTATTTCAAGGGCCCTTTAGGTAGTGGGGCCCCCTTGTATTTCAGGGCCCCCTGTGGGTTTAGTCGGGGCCCCCTTTAGGTACCAGGGCCCCCCTTGTATTCAGGGCCCCCTTTTAGATACCCAAAGGGCCCCCCCTTGTAGCGGGGTCCCCCCTTGTAGGTAGCCAGGGCCCCCTTTGTGGGCCGGGACCCCTTGTATTCAGGGCCCCCCCCGTGTAGGCACGGCGCCCATTTAGGTAGCCAAGGCCCCCCTTGTAGTCAGGGGCCCCCCTTGTGGGTTTGCCGGGGGCCCCTTTGGTACCCGGGCACCTTGTAGTCAGGGATCCCCTTTTTGTCGGGCCCCCCCCTTTTACCCCAGGGCCCCCCTTAGGTACCCGGGGGCCCCCCGTGGGTAGTCGGGGGGCCCCCCGGAAAAAGTAGTCAGGGGGCCCCTGTAGGTGGGCCGGGGCCCCCCTTGTAGCCAGGGCCCCCCCCTTGTACCCCAGGGCCCCTTTTAGGTGGGCCGGGGCCCCCCCTTGTAGTAAAAGGGGCCCCCTTGTAGTAAAGGGGCCCCCTTTTAGGAAAGCCAGGGGCCCCCTTGTAGTAATGGGCCCCCCTTTTTTGTCAGGGCCCCAGTAGGTAGCCAGGTTGCCCCTTTTGAAATTTGGGCCCCCTTGAAACCACACCCCTCTTTTTTTGCCGGGCCCCCCCCTTTTTTGCCACCCCCCCCTTGTAGCCGGGGAACCCTCCTTGTACCCAAAGGGCCCCCGTAGGTGGGCCGGGACCCCTGTGGTGCCAGGAACCCCCTTTTGGAAACCCAGGGACCACTTGTAGTCGGGCCCCTTTTGCACCCAGGGCCCCTTTTTGAAACCCGGGCCCCCCCCTTTGTAGCCGGGAAACCCCCTTTTTGCCGGGGCCCCCCCAAAGTAGTCGGGGGCCCCCCTGGGTTTGCCGGGCCCCCCCTTTTGGGACCCAGGGCCCCCCTTGGGAACCCCGGGGCCCCCCCCTTTGTAGCCAGGGGAACCCCTAGGTAGCCGGGGGCCCCCCTTGTACCCGGGGCCCCCCCTTGTAGCCAGGGGACCCCCTTGTAGCCGGGCACCCCCTTGTACCCCAGGGCCCCCCTTGTAGCAGGGACCCCCTGTAGTCAGAGCCCCCCCCTTGTGCCGGGCCCCCCCCTTTTGTACCCAAAGGGCCCCCCCTTTGTAGCCGGGGACCCCCTTGTATTTTCAGGGACCCCCTTGTGGGCCAAAGGGGCCCCCCCTTTTTTAGCCTGGCCCCCTTGTACCCAGGACCCTCTGTAGTCAACCCCCCCCCCTTGTAGCCAGGGCCCCCCCTTTTGTAGTTAAAAAAAAAAAACCCCAAACGGGCCAATTTCCTGGCTAAGGGCTTGCCCCGGCCCCCGGCTCCGTACTGCCCCCCCATAAATAGGCGGCGGGGTAAAGTAAAGTCCCGCGCCGCCTAGTCTTCACCCTTTGCGGGGGAGATCAGCGGAGTGCAGGCTGTGGGCTTTTCCCTCCGCTGATCCCCACCCACCCCCGGGAGTGGGGACATTAGTCCCGGTTACGGGCCGGTTTTCTGGGCGCTGGGAAACCCCAGGCCCCGGGTTTGCGGCGGCGCGGGGCCCCCGGGGGGGGCGGGGGCCCAATGCCCCGGGGGCCCCCACAGAAAGGCTTGGGGGGGCCCACGGGGGGAATTCCCCCGGGTTTTTTTCCCCCCCCGGGGGCCCAAAGTCCGACCCGGGGTTTTCCAGGGATCTTCTAATGAGGTGGCAGAGTCCCTTTTCCAAAGTAGGCCAAAACCTGTTGCTTCGGGGACTGCTCCAGGTCCTGTTGCCGTTTGGGGGAAATCCCCCCCCCTTTTAAACCTAAAGGGGGTAAAGGGAAAAGGCTGCTAATCAGGGACTCCAACTTAGGTTACTAACTGATGGAGCTGGAAATGTCCTACCCCCCCCCCTTCCCCCAGAAACCCCGGGGCCCGTTTGTACGTAAACCCCCGGTCTGAGGAAACCCCCTCGGCCCGGGGGAGGTTTTTCCCCTATAGTATTTGAGTTTGTTTTCCTCCCCTATAGGGGGGGAAAAAGGGGCCCCCCCATTTTTGGGGCCCCCCCCGGGTTAGCGAGGGCCCAATAAAGGGTGGAAAAAACCCCCCCCCAAAGAAGTATCCCTCTCCCGGAAATGTGCTTTTCGGTTTTGTAAATTACCCCAGGCAAATTTAAGCATGTTTGGCGGGCCTTCTGCAAAAGGGGAAATCCGGGGGGGCCCCCCCTCCCCTCCATTTCCATGTTTTATTTCCCCCACGGTGCTTGGGGGTCATTTGCCTCGTCTTCCTCATCTCCATCCACCTCCTCCGGGTTTGCTTGCTCCTCCTCTTTGTCCACCGGGGTTAGAAAATCCAATCTTTTCACCAGAAAAATGCTTTGCCCCTTTGTCCTCCCCCTCCCCCTCCTTTTCAGTCCCCCGGACTCATGTGGCATGAGATGAAAGTCGACATTTTCCCCCAGCCCCCTGCCCGAAGTTTTTTCCCCATCTTTTTCCGGGGACATGAAGCGGGGAAAGGGATGTTTTTCTCACCCGAAATCCTGGGGGAAGACAAAAAAACTTTCCCCCCTCCTGAAGGGCCTCAACAAAGGGCCCAGGTGTCCCGCATGAGCTCCACTGGCTGACATCAAATTTTCAAGGGGGTCCCTTCTGTCTTGCCTGGATCATAAAAAAAAAATCTTTTTTAATTGGCCTTTCTTGTTCTTTACAGTCGGTCCAACATGTGCAGGCTGGTTTTCCCGGGGGGGAAAACATCCCCATATCAGAGTGTGTTGGGGGGGGGCCGTTCTTCCGTTTTCCCAATCGGGAGGGTGTTTCTGGTTTTGTACAAAGGGATAAAGGGGAATGCCCCAAGTTTTTTTGGCCCCATTTTCAAAATTTTTCTGAAATGGGGAAGACTTCAAGGGAACCTTTTCACAACCAAGTTTGGGAAAAAGGTGCCCCCATGCAGGGGGGCAGGGAACCACCCCTCCTGGGGTTGCAGCAGCGGGGACACCTTTTTCCCTCCCTTTGCCCGTCCCATGGTTCCGATTTGCAGTTGGGGGGAAAAGAAACCCTTAAACTTGATTTCTTGCCGGCATGACGCGGGCATTTCCCTCCCCTGTGGGGACTTCGTTCGCCCGAGGCAACCCAGGTTTTTAGAACTCCCGTGACCGCTGTCCCCTACACATTTTGGTAGATGGAGCGTACTTGTGGAGGGAGATTGTGGTCGGTGGGGGAGGAGGAGTAGGGGGACTTGGGGGCAGGTGCAGCATTTGGGGGACAACGGGAGGGGGGAAAGGGGGCGTTCCGGTCCAATTTGGGTTGGTGTCCCCTGGGTGGTGCACATTTCCAGTGGGCCGAAAAGGGAAACATTTTTACTGGCCCTGACCTTTAGTTACAGTCCAGACGCCCGCGCTGCCGTGCACCTTAAAACAAAACCGAAAAGCCCCAAGGGAAAGGACCCCCCTTCTGTTCTACATATTTTGAAGTGTTTGGTACTCCCTTTTTTTTGGAAAAAAAAATTAGGTTTGGGAAAACTTTCCATTGGGCTGGGCACAACCCAAATTTATTTCCCTTTTGAAGGGTGCGGTCCAAAATTTGGAAAGGGAGGGACGGGCTTAACAACCAACAATTTGGGGACAGGAGCAGGTCAGGGCTGCCCCCTTTTTGGAGGGTTTGGACGCATTCTTTTGGGCTTTTGCAATCCCCCTCGCCCCTGAACGATTGCTGGCCCCCATGGTGCGGGGAAAGCAGGAGTTTTGGGGACCGGGAGATGTTTTGTCTAAGAGAAACAGCTCCCTTTGCAGGGGTTGGTGGAGTTTGACTGGCGTTGCAATGGCATGCTTTGCCACTGGGTGCTGCTGATTGGCTGTTGTTCTAGGCCCGGCAGGATGGACCCCCCACTTTGAGATTTTTTCCCAGGCCACCGGATGGGATGTGCATGTGTTGACGCAGGGCCGGGGTTTGCCAACCGTTATTTTCCAGGCCCCCCCACGCTTTCCCCTTTCCCTTTGCCACCCGAAAGATTCCAACATCCCCCTTTCCCCCCCAACCCCCCCCGGGCTCCCCCCGGGGTGTTTTCCCCCCCAAAAAACTCCCACACCCCCCGAGTTTTCGGATTTTGCCCCAACGCCCCGCACTGAGTGATTACTGCCGGCCGCTCCCCTCGCTGAGCCCCTTTTCCCGCCTACTTTTTTGGGACCTCCCAAAAGGGGGTTTTTTTTCCCCCGGGGGCCGCTTGGCTCCCGCCCTCACATGCTGCTATCCTGCTATCAGGGCCCACACAAACCACTTGCTGGCTGAGTGCTGCCTGACGGGGCAAAGTTGACGCCCTCTTACCCCGGCCGATGATGAAGCCCTTGCCCTCACCCGGCTCCCAAGTGCGGTCGGTACATCATCATCTTTTTTGTGTTTATTCGCCCACTCCCCGCCCCTCATCACCGGTTTTGGTATGCCGAGGGTTGGCCCTCTACAACATGCCTCCCATGCCCTCCCCACATTTTTTAACTTTGAACCTACTGCAAGAAAAAGGCGATTTGGCCCCATTTCTTCGCTGCCAAGTATTTTGCTGACTCCCCTCCTAAAAATTGTTCATCCTTCGAATTATAGTGGCGCTGAGCCCAGACCACATAGTAAGGGTTCCTGGTGAGGGGGAAAAAGGATGGGACGAGGCGGGGTGAGGCAGGTTGAGGGCCCCCTGACCCGCCCCCGGGCCACCCAAATAATTTGGGTTTTGTCTGAGGTTCCCAAACCCAATTTTTGGCCCGGGGTTGTCAGATGTCATTGGGAGGGAAAAGGAGGGCCTAAATCAACCAATTTTAAAAACCCCTTTGGGTTGGGGAACAACACAAAGGCCGCTAGATGACGCGGCAGTTGTGGCCCCAACGAGTGACCCCTGCTGGACGTTTCCCCTTTTGTGCTGCGACCTGGGGTGTTCCAGGAATGTTTGGCCCCCTGCCCCTCGCAGGTGCAAAAGCCTGCCACCTCTGGGCTGACTTTCTGTTTGTTTTTTAAAATGTTTCAGACAAATGTTTTATGTTTTAAATTTTGTAATGATTTTAAAAATACAAACCCGTTTTTTACTCCAAATTTAACCCCAGTAAAAGCTTGGGTAACCCTTGGATTTTAAATTGCGGTTTCCCCAAAAAAATTTACTTGTATGGTGTTTAAAAAAACTGGGGGTGTTTTACTTAAAAAGTAAAAAACACAAAAAAGGCAAATTTAATTTAAATTTGGCATGAATTAGGCTAAGGAAAAAAAGTATATATTTTGGCGTTTAAAAAGACGGTTTTTTTTTTTGGGCGCAACCCAGCAAAACAAGGGTTTAATTAAAAACCCTGGATGTAAATTGCCGCCAAAGAATTGAGCCGCACAAACTAAATTGTTTGTAAGGTGTTACAAAATTTCGTTTTTTTCTAGGCCCCCAACAAGAGATACAGTTGTAATTAACCCTTTTCTTGTGAATTAGGTACAGGGAAAAAAAATTTTTTTATTTTGGGGGTTTAAAAAAAACGGTTTTTTTTGTAAAAAAGCCAACCAAAAACCCCGGAAAACCCGAAAACGCCCCCAAAAATTTAATTTTTTAAAACCCCCCTGGGAAAAATTTTTTAACCCAAATCTGGAAAAAAAGGGGGAAAAATTTTTTTTCCCCCCCCAAAAAGAATTGAGCCCGGCCCCATTTAAACTAGTTGCCCTTTTTTAGCGTGTTTCCAAATTTTCGTGTTTTCTAAAGCCACACAAAAGAGATACAAATTGTAATTAACTTTGCTTTTTTGAATTTGGCTACAGGAAAAATTTATATATTTTGGGTTGAAAAAGGGGGTTTTTTTTTGTCAGCACCCCCAGCAAAAAACGTTAATTAACCCCTGGATGTAAATTGGCCAAGAATTGAGCCGCACAAAATTTTAGATTTTTAGCCCTTTTAAAAATTTCGTTGTTTTTACGCCAACATAACAAGAGTTTCAGTTGTAATTAACCTTTGCTTGTGAAATTTGGCTAAAGGAAAAAATTTAAAATATTTTGGCGATTTAAAAAAACGGTTTTTTTTGGGTCAGCAACCAGCCAAAAAAAAAGTTTAAATTAAAACCCTTTGGGTGTTAAAATTTCCCCCCAAAGAATTTTGGCCCCCCCAAAATAGTTTGCTTTTGTTTGGTTTTTAAAATTTTTCGTGTTTTTTTTCGCCCCCACAACAAAGGGGATTCAGTTTTTAATTTTACCCTTTGCTTGTGAAATTAGGCTCAGGAAAAAAAATTTTTTATATTTTGGCGATGAAAAGACGGTTTTTGGGGTCAGGGACAACCCGCAAAAAAACGCTTAATTAAACCCCCCAGATGTAAATTTTTTCCCCCCCAATTAAAAATTGAGCAGCCAAAAAAAAGAAAGTGGTATTTGTATTTTAAAAAAAGCTGTTTCTTTTTTAAAAGAATCAACAGGGAAAAAAGGCTTTTGATCCCCCTTGGATATTGGGAAAGTATATGCCCCCTGCAGTGGAAAGCACACTGGATTTCAGACCCAATTTCCCCCCAAAAAATTTGAAAAAGAAATTAAAGGAACATTTTCTGAGACAAGCTGAGACACCCCACAGAAATCGCTATATAAAAATCAATTCTTCAGTAAGAGCTATCAGCCGCGGCAGTACCTTCCCTGATGAGCACAGTGAGAGGAGTGTGAGCTCCCGGCGTCGCGCCCGGACTTATATAGTGCGGTGACGTCACAGAATCCCGCCGGTCTCTGATTGGCTTCACCTCTGCACATGTCATGCAGGCTATGCCCTTCTTCCTCCCAGAGTGCTTTGCCCCATGTAGCGCCATGTGCTCGCAGCCATTTTATCAATCAAAAGCACACTTCGTTCACCCGAAGTACCCCAAAGTTCGACTTCATTCCGAACTGAAGTTTTCCTGAAATTCTAAACGAATTCCACTTCGTTAGAATCGATTCGCCCATCTCTAGTGATGACATCAACACACTAAGGGCCCATTTACACGGCAATGGACAAATACCGGTCGGTATTACCAAATAATTTCACTACACAAAACTAGAATCCCAAAGCCAATATTACCAATATTTTCACTAAGACCAAATACCATCACATTATGTTCACATATCACCATCACATAGTGGGTGAATAATACCAACACATATCACCACCACATAGTGGCTGAATAATACCACCACACCATAAGCACATATTACAACCACATAGGGCAACAAGTATGATTTTTGGCACCCAGGCACCATTTTTTTTTGCGCTCATTAGTAGCGTAGAATGTGCCTGAATCTATTAACCTGTTCTACTGTGGGTCATATATTTAGCGCTTTCTAGCTACTAAGCGACAATTCTGGATCAGGTAAACCACTTTTAAAGTGGTCTACCTGCTCCAACGGTAATATGCCTGGATTTGCCGATAAACTGTCATAAATGTGTAGTTTCGTACGGTTGTAGTGTGACAAGCCTCCCGCATGCCCCCTGATCTCAGGTGCCGCATGCACTTTCTAATGCGCATAATATTGGAGTGCGTCTGATTAAAAATATAGCAGACTTCTGGCGCAGCCCCATATATACATGTCGCCCATAGTGACTAAATAATACATCATACCATTATTGAATATAACCAATATACTATGACCAATATTGTCACCATACAGTGACCATACAATGGTGAATACCAGTTGTGTACAGGCTCTCTGCATACATATAAATGATTACAGTAAAGTTAAATCCAGGTGATGTCTTTTTTATTTAGTCATTCCCTTCTTCGATAAGTTCTTCTCTTTCCTTTTTCTTCATCTGGTCCAGACCCCCATGGTGACTTCTCGCAGCCACAACTGGTTTAGGTCCGGACTGGCAATCTGCCCAACCAGGCAGGTTCTTGGTGAGCCGCCATGTTCCGGGCCATTGTACTGGCTCGGACTACCCACCAGGGAGCTGATGGATCTCGCAGTGGGCTCCAAGTCTCGGCACATGTTTTCAATTGTATCCATGTCCATGAGATGCACATACATTAGAAAACTACAATGATGTAAGGAGCAATGTGCTTCTTGCCCTGCCAAGTACTGCTATGGAGGCTGGGAGCAGCGTCCTGATGCAGGCTGCATGATGATTATGACCACACCAAGCACAAGCCCTAGTAGACATCTGCTCGGCGGGGGAACAGGAAGAGGTAAGAAGGTTTTTTTTATGTTTAACGGGGGTCCTACACCTACCTATTGGGGGCCCCATATATCTACCTACCAGGGGGCTCTATAAACCTACCTACTGGGTAGCCTTATATACATACCCACAAGGGGGAATATATACCTGCATATTGAGGAGTCTATATACATACCTATATTTACTGTTTTGCCATAGGCAAACTTAAACTCTATCAGTTCTCAATCTATAAAACACTAAAACGTAACTTTTATCATGTACTTAGCCTCTATACAGACTATTTAAAAACCTGATTTCTAACCTCTCAATTATTCCCTTCATACTTCTGAAGGAATAACTCCCTTTCCATTATCAAGTCTGGTGGAACCACACCTACTAACAGGAAAACCTTATATATATACACACAGTAATTTACTAACTCCAGTAAGGGATCCCAAGCATTCTACTTGGGCAGTTATCCCTAATCTAATGGACATAAAACATATAAGGCTTCCTTGTAACACCCTCTGCAGCGGGTGATACTTTGTTGACAGAGGTAAGAAATCACAATTTAAAATGTCATGCCTGACCTCCTGTCATGTGTGTACTCCTCCATTAGCTATTTATATGGCTCTACTCCACTGTTTAGGTAGGGAGATTTATAGGGCCCCAATAAGTCTGTATCTAGGTCCCCATAGCAAGGTAGGTAGGTTTATACATCCCCATTTAGTAGGTAGGTTGGTAAAAAGGCCCTTATTAGGTAGGAAGGTATCTAGGCCCCCATAGTTAGGTATGTTCTCTACTAACTAGGTATATTGCACCCCCAGTAGGTAGGTAGGTATATAACCTCTCCCAAGTAGGTAAGCATATTTGCCCCTCTATTAGGCAGGTAGGTATACAGGTATATCATTACATGGGTAAGTAAGTGAGTACATAGTCCCTTCCATCAGTAGGTAGGTATAGAGGCCCCCAGCAGGTAGGTAGATACATAGCTCCCTGTAGGAAGGTATATAGACCCCCTGTAGATAAATATATAAGCCCTGTAGGTAGCTAGACACCCTATAGTCAGGTATATAGGCCCCCTGTTGGTAGATATATCCACCCCCTGTAGGTAGGTGTAGACTTCTGTATGCAGATATATAGACCCCCATAGGTAGGTATATTAGGTAGGTCTATTAAAAAAACATTATCAGCCCAAACCACAACTTTTAGCCCCAACCCTAACACTTTATATCACTGATATATAAATGTCTGTGATGGAAAAGTGACACAATTACTAAACTTATATTAGTACTACTTTTGGTTTTAAAAACTAAAAAAAAAATGTGAAACAGACTTTTCAACGTTTTTCTTAAATTTTTTTAATGTTAAAGAATTAAAAATTATATAAAAATATATATTAATGTTTCATGAAAAAAAGCAAAAAAAATTGTAGAGTAACGAAGTGCAAAAAAAGTATTACAGCGTTCAAACCCACCCACACAAAGGAAAAATAAACTGTGCCTAGAGGGGGAGGGAGGGCGAAATGGCCCCATCAGGAACTGGTTAAGAAAAGTCTAGCTGAAAATTTGCCTTTCTCCCCTATATGACAATGGGTATTTTTCTTGGAGAACAAATTATGAACAATACTAAAAACAACATTCTCAATTCTTTTTTTCCTGTTAGCAGTCCCGTTAGAGTCTGGGGTGCCCTTATACATATTTAATCTTTGTGCAATCATACCAGAATCATCTGGATTGGCTGACTTCTAATTACTGTTCATTGCTAACTATACTTAACCCCTTAAGGAACCAGCCAGTTTTACTCTTCCTAACAACCATATTTTTCAAATCTGACATGTGTCACTTTGTGTGAGAATAACTTTTTGACACTTTTACCTATCCATGTGATTCAGAGATTTTTTTCTCGTGACACATTGTACTTTATGTAAGAAATTTTGGTCCATACAATCCTTGTTTGTTTATGAAAAATATCAACATTTCGTGAAAATTTGGAAAAATTTGTCATTTTCAAAGTTCTAAAATTTCTGCATGCAAGATAGATAATTATTCACCACAAAATAGTTTATAACCAGACTACCATTTGTCCACTGTAGGTGAGCATAATTTTTTAAATGTCTTTTTATGTTTTTACGACATTAAGGGGCTTAGAAATTTAGTAGTAATTTCTCACATTTGCAAGAAAATTTGCAATATATATTTTTTTAGGGATCAGTCCAGTTTTGATGTGGCTTTGAGGGGCCTGTATGCTAGATACCCCCATAAATGACTTCATGTAAGAAACTAAACCCCTCAAAGTATTTACAAAAGTGTTTAGGAAGTTTGTTAACCCTTTAGGTATTTCACAGAAATTAAAGCAAAGTGGAGGCGAAATTTCAAAATTTCCCTTTTTTTGCACTTTTTCAATTTTTATCCATTATTCACTGGAACCCGGTAGATGTACCAGGTAAATGTTACTTAATATTGATTCCCGAGATTCTGCCGTTTTTTGAGAGATATCCCATTTGTGGCCCTAGTGTGCTACTGGGCTCAACCACAAGCCTCAGAGTAAGAGGAGCAATTACTGGACTTTGGGGTCTCATTTTCTTTACGATTTTATTTAAGTGCCATTTCAGGTTTGCGTACACCCTAAGGTGCTAAAACTTAATAAACTCTCCTAAAAATCCTCCAAATTGAAAACTACACGCCGTAAAGGAATATATTCATAGGTGTAGTAAGTATATTGACCCCAAAGGTGTTTCACAATTTTTTTTTAGCATTAGGCTATGAAAAATAAAAATAAAAATTCCAACAATCTGCAATTTTAGCTTAAAATGTTAAAATGTTTCATTTTTACAATGAGTCCTGGAAAAAAAAGCCCCCCAAATCTTGATACACAATTTCTTCCAAGTTCGGCAGTACCCTATATCTGGTTGTAAACTTCTATTTTGGGAAATGGCAGGGCGTACAAGTGAGGGAGCGCTATTTGGCTTTTGGAACGCAGATTTTGGTGGGTGCCATGTCTCATTTACAAAGCCCCCAAAGTACCAGAACCTGTGAAACCTTCCATAAGTCGCCCCTCATGGATCTCATTTAGGGGTATAGAAATGTGTTTATAAAAAACTGCGCTTTTATGCCATCATAGTCTGAGAGTCATAACATTTTTATTTTGCTGTAAACGGAGCTGTGTAGGGGCTTGTTTTTTGCAGGATCACTTTATGTTTTTATTGGTATCGTTATCCAATGACTCTTTGATCACTTTTTATTAAGGTTTTTGTGAAGCATTTTGAACAAAATCCTGGTAGTGTTTTTTTATTTTTTGCAGCCATCACTGTGCAGTAATAATGACATGCTAGTTTTACTCCGGATGTCAATACGATATTAGCGATACCCAATTTGTAGTTTTTTTATGTTTTACTTCTTTTACACAATAAAAACACTCTTATTCCAACAGGAAAACACGTTTTTGCATCGCCATAGTCTGAGAGCCATTACTTTTTTAAATTTTTCTGTGTATGGAGCTTTATAGCAGCTTGTTTTTTTGTGGGATGATTTAATGTTTTTATTGGTATCAGTTTTGGGGGGACAAGGCATTTTGATCGCTTTTAAATCCATTATTTGGAAGACAGGGTGAAGAAAATACTGTGATACTAGAAGTGTTTTTTATTTTTATTTTTAACAGCGCTCACCATGCAGTATCTGTGACAAGTTAGTTTTATTCTTTGGGTCGATACGATTATGGTGATACCCAATTTATATAGTTTTTTATGTTGAAGTGCTATAAAAAAGTGTTTTTATTGTCTAAAACAATATTTATGCATTGCCATCTTCTGATAGCCATAAGTTCTTAATTTTAACATATACAGAGCTGTGTAAGGACTTTTTTTTTGCGGGATGAACCGACGTTTTAATTGGCATCACTTTGGCATTTATTTATGTTTTTGATCAGTTTTTACGCGTTCTCTGTGCGGGTTAATTAATGTGACAGATTTATAGGGCAGGTCGTTACGCACATGGCAATACCAGATATGGGCACTTCATTTATTTTGATCTTTTTTGGGGCGATTGGCGTTTGTAAAAGGCAAAAGGGCGGTGTACGTTTTTTTATTTTATTTTTCGTGTTTGTGCTTTAGTGTGTTTTTACTTTTTTTTTACTTTTTCACCTTTTTTTTACTTTTCATCTTTTTTTTTTTTTTTCTACTTTTCCCTTTAGGGGAAATCACTTGTATAATAAAAATCAATGTACTGGTTTCTATGACAACTGTCATTCACAATGGCCGGCCATGCCCACAGGGCACTGCCGGGCCTGGTGATATCACAGACAGCCTTTAAGGCACTATACCTTCCAGGCTGGCTGTTAGAAGGCAGCAGCCGCACCTCATAAAGCTGACATAACGCAGCGATCTTGCGAAACTCTGTTTTAGAGTTCATACGATCTCCAGGATGTATGCATACGTCCAAGGTTGTTATGGGGTTAAAGCAATTACTTTTTAGTAGGGATATTAGCCAATGGCAGGCACATGCGGATCAGCAGCTGCAGCAGTGACGTCTCATTTGATTAAAAACCAGGAGTAAACAGAAGACTAGCAAAGAGTGAAGATGGCCCATTGCCAGATCCTAGGTGAAAAAAGGTGAGTACAACATTTTTTTTATTTTCAATTGACAGCAGTATGCTAAGCAGATAATAAAGTATTAAAAAAGATATCACCTTTGAAGGGGTTTTCTCATTATACTGTTTCACTGAGTCACAAGCAACTTTTCATCCTCTGTCTCCTCAGACTGTGGGTGGTTTTATAGCAGTGAATAACATATTTAGGTCCCCTACAACTAAAAACTGCCAAAAACTTATATCTGTTGTCAAAGATTCACTACAACAAAATGCTGATAAATACCACATCCCTGGTGTGAGATATCACCTCTCTGGCATCCTCTGATAATGGGAGGCAAAGATTAACCTGCTGCTCCACCTTTAAAGCCCTGTAGATCCCACCTTTCCACTAACATGCACCTGTCAGCCATTCAAATCTGTTCGGCGTCCTGCTGAGGGGATTGCGCATGTCTTCATTATAACTGCTTCTGTTACCTTGTCCCGGCTTCAGTTCTGTTTCTGCGCATTTTTGAAAAGCGCACAGCCCTAGCTGGCAATAAGGCACCCGCATTGATTACAGTGCCGGTCTGAATTCCGCTGCACATGCGTGAAGAGCGCACAGAGCTTGCCAGCACCAATACATCTGCATTGGTTAAAATGCTTGGTCTAAATCCCAAAGAACTGGATGTGACAAAGTGACAGCCTGGGTTATTAACTTGATTTGTAGTTGGATTAATTAGTCTATATATGTATAGCCATTACCCTAATCTAGCAGATCGGTGTATAAATATCACAATAATGTAGTTATAATGTCACACTAATTATAGAAGGTACAGTGTTTAAGTCACCACATGATGCGTAACTATCGGTGATATTATTATATATACCAGAGTATACCGATCTGCAAATGCATATATAGAAAAATAATATCAAGATCACTCCACTTTAGGAGAGTGGAAACCTACCTTGACCCCAAAGTATCAATGCCTGAGAAATTGAATAATGGGACCTCGGGTCCACACTGGAATATATATAATCCATGTGTGACATTCCCAAGGTGATAAAGTAAAATTCAGAGGGTTATTAGATCATAAACATGTCAAAATGATAACCCAATGTGGAATCCCCAGCATTAGTGACCCATCATAATAAAGATGTAGCAAATAGACACATAAGGAGAAGTCAGATGAAACAACTAAAAGAAAGTGCTTCATTAAGACCAAGTGGTTGTAATGTCTCCATATGGAAGATCTACTCTGTTTCTTTCTGGAGGATCTTATTGTCCCAGTTTCCCTTATGGATTGGTGAAGGAATGACCTCAATAACTTAAATGGTAGGGTCCCATAGTCTCCCGCCCATGGAATTCATGTGCAGTGCCGTGCAAAACTATTCGGCCTCCTTGAACTTTTCAACCTTTAGCTACATTTCGGGCGTCAAACAAAGTTATAAAATTTTAATTTTTTTGTGAAGAATCAACAAGTGGTACACAATTGTGAAGTGGAACGAAATTTATTGGATATTTTAAACTTTTGTAAATAAACCAAAAACTGAAAAGTGGGGCGTGCAATATTATTCGGCCCCTTTACTTTCAGTGCAGCAAACTCACTCCAGAAGTTCAGTGAGGATCTCTGAATGATCCAATGTTGTCCTAAATGACTGATGATGATAAATATAATCCACCTGTGTGTAATCAAGTCTCCGTATAAATGCACCTGCTCTGTGATAGTCTCAGGGTTCTGTTTAAAGCGCAGAGAGCATCATGAAGACCAAGGAACACACCAGGCAGGTCCGTGATACTGTTGTGGAGAAGTTTAAAGCTGGATTTGGATACAAAAAGATTTCCCAAACTTTAAACATCCCAAGGAGCACTGTGCAAGCGATCATATTGAAATGGAAGGAGTATCAGACCACTGCAAATCTACCAAGACCCGGCCGTCATTCTAAACTTTCATTTCAAACAAGGAGAAGACTGATCAGAGATGCAGCCAAGAGGCCCATGATCACTCTGGACGAACTGCAGAGATCTACAGCTGAGGTGGGAGAGTCTGCCCATAGGACAACAATCACAAACACTGCACAAATCTGGCCTTTATGAAAGAGTGGCAAGAAGAAAGCCATTTCTCAAAGCTATCCATAAAAAAAAAGTGTTGTTTAAAGTCTGCCACAAGCCACCTGGGAGACAACAAACATGTGGAAGAAGGTGCTCTGCTCAGATGAAACCAAAATCCAACTTTTTTTGCCACAATGCAAAACGATATGTTTGACGTAAAAGCAATACAGCTCATCAACCTGAATACACCATCCCCACTGTCAAACATGGTGGTGGCAGCATTATGGTTTGGGCCTGCTATTCTTCAGCAGGGACAGGGAGGTGGTTAAAATTGATGGGCAGATGGATAGAGCTAAATACAGGACCATTCTGGACGAAAACCTGTTGGAGTCTGCAAAAGACCTGAGACTGGGACGGAGATTTATCTTCCAACAAGAAAATGATCCCAAACATAAAGCACAATCTACAATGGAATGGGTCACAAATAAACTTATCCAGGTGTTAGAATGGACAAGTCAAAGTCCAGACCTGAAACTAATCGAGAATCTATGGAAAGAGCTGAAAACTAGTGTTGAGCGATTAATTATCGACAAAGTTGAAATCGGCACCGTTTTTATGTTGATCGAAATTTTTAGATCATGCGATAATTTAGGTTAAAATCTGTGCATCATCTATTAAGATCGCGCCATTTTCGGCGCTCCTGTCATTTTGGCGGCCAGCAAATCAGTTTACAGATAGGAAAGGGGGATGTGTGTCGAGTATGACTGGGTGTGTATGGTTGCGATTGGCGGAAAAAATCCAACCCGTTTTCATAGAACGCATTTCCTGTTCACCCTTTGTGTCTTCGGCCGAGCAAAGGCGTGCGCTTGCTTTGTCAAAAGCTCATTTTGAAATTATTCTTTTTCTTCACAGAGAAACCTCACTATTAGCTGTGATCCTTACAATTTGTTAGATTAGAGATTGGAAGATTTTTGTAGTTAGGTAGAGAATTTTAAAGGGCATCTCCGCGTAAAGTCACGGGGGGAGCGGGGGGGGGCCCCCCGGGGGCGAACACAGAAAAGGTCTAAAAAATACTGGATAAAGTTCACCAAGACTTAGTGTAGACTTGCATGCAATGCTTTATTTTTAAAACTTTTTTTCTATTGAATTTTTCCTTGATATTGGGCACCTGAACTTATAGGAAACATCTTTTCAGTAACTGCAGGTCCTTTGTTAGTGCAAAACTCACTTTTATTATCAGTATACTTTTTCAGATAGGTGTTTTTTTTAAATTTTCCCCCATTCCCCCTTTGTTGTAAATCCCCCTTTGCCTTAAATTTGAACCCAGCAATTTTTAGTCACCACGGTGAATTAAAAGGGTGCCAAAATACTTGTATTTTACAATACATAAAGAAAAGGTTTTTTTGACTTTGGCGCATACGCTTTGTTCATTGAGGAACTTGCACTTAAATTAAAATACAGCAATTTTATTCACCCAAAGGTAAAAAAATTTTTTTTAAAAAAGGTGCAAAATTTTTAAAATTTTTTTTTTTTTGCTTTTTTTTTAAAAATTTAAAAAAAAACGAATAATTAACAGAACTGTTTTTTGACTTTGGCGCACTACGCTTTTTTTCATTGAGGCAGCTTGCCCCTAAATTGAAAAAGCAATTTATAGTCCCCAAAGGGTTGAATTGAAAGGTGCCAAAATACTTTATTATCAAAAAAAACCAGATAGTTTTTTTCCACTTTTTGGGGCAAATTTTTTTTTTTGGGGGGCCCCCCCCCCCCCCCCCCACCCCCCTTTGATAGATATACTTTGCAGTTATTTTTGAATCCAGCAATTTTGTTTTGATTTGGGGGATTTGAAATAGCTGTGTTTTGCCGTCTTTTAATAAGAGATTTCCAAAACTTTCCATACCTTTCAAATTTTTATATTTCTGAACATGAGCAAAATTCAGGGGGTAAGCGAGCAAAGGGGGGGTGGGAAAAATGGGGGTAGAGTACGAAAAAGGGCCCTTCCAGTGCGGGGCGACAACAGCATTCCAGGGGATCTTCCAGTTTGAGGCCCTCACCCTGATCGCGGGTGGGGGGCCCTGTGAATCTCAGAAACGAACGCGTCGCCAATCTGTCCTTCTGGTTAATGCAACCTGATCCACATTTTTTCCTCCTCGCCCTCCCGCCGGGCCCCAAAAATGTGTCATACTCCCAGCACCCGCCCAAAACATAAGCAGCCAATTCAACTCGTGTCCACCACTGTGGATAATCCATTTTCTGAAACCTCTTTGATACAAAATGCGGTTGGGTCAAAGGGCTTTTAAAAAGATCAAGAGGCCAAAGAGGATGTTTTTTCTCTGCTTGACGCCAGTTACTGATGCCACGAGGGGGAAAAGGAAACCGGTCCATCGACAAAATTCCCGGGGGCGGCAAGCCTTCGTCCCTCTGCTGTAGCCCCACCCCCCCTGGATGCAGAATGTCGGACGCCCAAGCCCTGTTTTTATGATTTACGACATTGTGGACCCAACGTGGCTTTTCAGCAGTTTTTGCTTGCGAGCGCTTCTCACTGGACGAGGGGAAGCGATGGGTAGTGTCAGTCGGGTTCCGACTCAAAAAGGGAGGGCGGTCGAGAAGCCCGCTGATATGTTTCCGCAGCCACGGTCACGCAAACCCCGCTCCTCGCTTATCGCCGTCAAAAAGGTCCAGGACCTCTCAAGCCTGGGTTTTTTGCCCAAAACCTCTGATTCACCTAGGTGTCATATGGCGCCTTGCCGAAACGCAAAATAGAGGCAAAACCTTAGATGTTTAACCCCCCAACATGTCTAGTACATGCGGAATGCATGAGTTAAAATGGGGGAAAACACTTGGCCAAAAAAGGTCAGACTGACGCTGGGCCTCCACCATGTCAACCCCGTCTTCGCCCCCTCCTCCTCCCCACCACCAAGCTTTTCCTCAGTCCCATGTCTTCGAGTCATGATCAGGGTTTGCTCCGCTTCAGCCTCCACAGTCCCCCGAGTACCCCCGCAACCAGAGACCCACCTCCCCCTTCTCCTTCCGCAGTTTGCGCCCTGCCGCCGACAGCGGCCATCTACAGCCACCTTTGTCTACCGGGTTTTTGGGAGCAGAAGAAGAAAAAACCCAAACCCCCCCAAAACCCCAAAAAGCTGAATGTCGGCATTGCCAGGTTTTTTTGGGCCTTGGAAATGTTCCCTTTTTCGTCTGGGGGACACAGAGGGTTCCGCCACGTCATGGCTTGCCTGTCCCCCAATCCAGATCCCCGGAGGCATTTTTTCCCAGAAAAGCCGTCCGCCTAGCAACCACGGCATCTAAAATTTCAAGGGTTTCTGATCTGGGGCCCGGAAAAGCCCATCTGACCACCGACACATGGACTGTAAGCAGGGCCAAGGCCGCTATTTTCGTGACAGCTCACTGGGTAAGCTGGGGGGTGTCTCTGGGGGTGACGGGGCTCTCAGGCTCGGCGCACCTCTTCAAAACCGAGGGGATTGTGCGGGTTTTTTCCCCCCAAGGGTTTCCCTGGGGAATACGTGCCAGAGAAACCAGGCCGTGTTGAAATTAATCGTCTTGGAGACCTCCACACACAGGTCAGGGTGTGGAAAGGGCTCCCGCAACGAGACGAGCGCTGGGTGGGTGACAAAAAACCTTTTGCCAGGCAAGGGGTGTGCGATAAGGGCGAAATCTGGGCCGCCTTTTGATCGGTTTCTGGGCACATCCCTTGCCCGGCAATTCATGAACTTGCGTCCCGAAATTTCTAAAAAGTACCGGGGCTGGCTGCCGTGAGGAAGGCCGAATCTAAGTTCGCAAATTCCGCCGTTTGCACCCTGCTTGTCCCGCCTGGTGGTTGCGCGTCAGTCGGCTCCCCGTCAACCGTCCCATTTGTTGACGTGGCAACACGCTGGAATTCCCCCCTCCACATGCTCCGCGATTGTGGCAGCAGGCAATGCCATTACGCAGTTTGAAGTGACAATGGGTGCAAACAGCGGTGCGGACCTCGGGGTGTTAGCCACCAAGTGGAGGGGAGGGGAAAGGCCTGCACCATCCTTGCCATTTTTGAAGAAGCCACCAAAATGGTCATCGGACAATCCCTTTTCAGCATAGCATTTTGGGTTTATTCTGGAACGATCGTTGGCACTTGAAAAACAGGTCCGCCCGCGACGGAGGAGGAGAGGACAAATGCGGACCGGGGCCTTTCTCCCCGTAAATCCACAAAGGCCCCGGGAGTTTCACCAATTTTACAGTCTTTTTTAGGGAGTGGTTCGGGGTCCAGAGTTTCCAAGGGGCGCATCATTAGGGGGCATCTTTCAGGGAAGTCAGGGCTGTGTTGAAACTGTGCCGGAGGCGCGGAGGAGGAGGAGGAGGGATTCCCCAGCACCGCGTTACCGCGTCCCTGCCCTTGGAAAAAGGTTGGCGCGAATTTTTAGGCGGAGGAGACGATGAGGAAATCGTTTGCTAGTGCCCCTCGACCCCGAGGCTTGGGAATCAAGGCTCATCTCTCACAAGAGTGCTTGGATGCTCCATTTTCCCCAAAAAGATCCCCGCTTAAGGCCCTAAATAACAAAAAGTTTTCTGGGTGGCCACCCTCCTGGACCCCGGTACAAAACAAAACTCGCACTTTTCCTTTACCCACCCAAATAAGAGTAAAATGCAGGAAAATGGAGACCTTGTGATTGATCAACTGGGGGACTTGTTGTGTCTGCTTCACGTTTCCCAAATGTCACGGGGGAAAAACATAGCGACGTGACAGCAGGAGTGCCAAATAGGCTAGCGGGGCAACAGCAGAGGCAAAGGGGGCAGAAGCCTAAAGGGTGTCCTCTGGCAACTTTTTTTACCCAACCCCCCACCAACGATCAATGCGGGCACACATCCAACACACAGAGACCAAAAGATCATGGGGCACGACTATCTGCGTTCAACACCGATGTTTTTTTTATGTGTTCCGACCCAATAGCTTTGGGTATCCAAAAAAGGACGAAAGGCCCGAGCTGGCTCGTCCGCATAGAGGTGTTTTCCTGCCCCGCGCCACCTCATATTGGTTTTGGGCCCTTTAGCACAGCTGGGGGGTCATTAAGACAAACCATGGCTTTCCACAGATAATGGGATCGTTTGCTTTTTCAAAAGAATCGGGGTGGTCTTGTATGTTGTGGCCCCAATTCCGAGGCACCGATAGTTGCCCGGGCTACTTACTTCCCCCTTCAAAAAGAAATGGTCCCTTTGAAAACTTTTTTTAAAATGATCATTTTTACTTTTTTTCAATTTTTATTTCTTTTCCCAACATTCATTTTGGGTTTTGCTGGAGGAGCTGTAAAAGCACCAAGGGTTTTATACAAAACCGATTCCCTTTACTCACTTTTCTTTAAAGTTTTCGCATTGTCAATGGTTTGGGTATGTTGCTGTGAGATCAGCTAAATTATGGTCCCTTTTGGGAAAAGGGAAAAGTGGTTTTAAGTGGGGATTTCCCCCTCACAAAATTTTTTAAAAGTGGGTGAGAAGTCAATTTTAAAAATTTTTTGGGTCTTTTTGCTGTGAGATACGCAATAATCATGGTCCTTTGGAACAGAAATGTGGGTTTTAGTGGCTTTTCTCCCTACAATTTTTAATGTGGCTGAGAAGTCTATTTAAATTTTTTTTTTGGGGCATGTCGTGAGATACAACAATAATAAAAGGGCCTTTGGGAAAAGAAAAAGTGGTTCTAAGTGGCATTTCTCCCAAAAATTTTTTAAAAGGGCTGAGAAGTCTTTTTTTTTTAAATTTTTTGGGGCATGCGTTTAAAAGCACAAAATACAGGTCCTATTATAAAAAAATTTGTTTCTAAAAAGACTTTGTTTTTCACAAATTTTCCAAAGTGGTCAAGGGTCTGCTTTTAATTTTTGGGGGATTTTTCTTTTAAATGAGTTTTTACAGGGCCTATTATAAAAAAAAAAATTTTTTTTTTTCTAACGACATTTGTTCTTCACAAAGTCAAGAGTGGTCAAGGGGGTGGTTTCGTCCCGAACAGGAATAGGTAGGCACTGTTAATGGACACAATTGCAAAAAAACTTTTTTTTGCAAAAATCTTTAACATGCTTCATCCTTATTGGAAAACCCATTTAATACAATTAAAAAAGAGAAAAAAAGACTGGTGGGGTTTCAAATTATTTTAAAAAAGTTTTTCTAGAATTAAACTATAAAAAAATTGCATGTCAAAAAAAGCTGTAAAAAAATTCCTCTGAATTGTACAAGGGAGGGACGGAAAATTTAAAAAACCCAAGATGGGTTATTCAGAGGACAGGAGTATGGAGCACGGACAGAGAAAAAAGTACAGAGACAAATTTCCTCCAGCACTTGAGTAAAATAGAAAAGAATGCCAAGAAAAAGGGCACCGGGGGGAACAGGAGCGTTAACCACGTATTTCCAAGTGAAGCTCAATTGGGCCGCCCTCATAGGGGGCAAGCGCTACCAGGAAGGGACGTAATTTTCCAGTGAAACAAAAAGGGTTTAAAAACTCCTTTTCCCCGGGACTTTTTAATTGTGGGTCAGGTAGGTTTAATGGGCATTCTGCGGTACGGACAGATATAGTCAATGTCCAGTTCAACTAAATGGTGGTTGAAAGACCCCTTTTTCCCCGGACTTTTTTAATCGGGGGGCATGCAGGTTTGGGGCTCTGCTGTGGCCCCCGGAAGGTATATCAATGTCAAATAAAACTAAAATGGTGGGTTTAAAGACTCCTTTTCCCCCGGGACCTTTTAATCTGTGGGGGCAGACAAGTTTAATGGTCTTCTGCGGTACGGACAGTATAGTCAATGTCCAGTTCAACTAAAAATGGTGGGTTTAAAGACTCCTTTTTCCGGCAAATTTTAAAATTGGGGGTAAGCGGGTTTTGGGGTATGCTGCGTTCCAGGACAGGATATTCAATGTCCAGTTTAAGTAAGATGATGGTTCAAATCATACTGCCTTTTGGCAAATTTTTTTTTTGTGGGTGATGCAGGTTTTAAAGGGGCATGCTGTGGTACAAGAAGGGGTGTGAATGTTGTTTTTTTTTTTTTTGGCTTTTATAAAAACCTAAGTGTTGCCCAAGATGTCAATATCCTTTTATGTTGGGGATGTTAATTCCACTTCTCAGCCCCGTTTGGGGTAAGAATTAAGGTGTTGTTGCCTCCCATAGACTTAAAAGGGGCATCGCTCATAATCGACTGCTCAATCATAGTTTTTTATGTTTCATAGTTTTAAAGGTAAAAAAACAAGTCGTCCATCTAGTTCAGCTGTTGTGCTGAGTTTTGTTCCAAGGAAGGCAAAAAACCCCCAAAGAGGTAAAGCCAATTGTCCTCATTTTAGGGGGAAAATTTCCCTTCCTGCTCCAATCTGGAATCAGAAAAATCCCTGGATCAATGACCCTCTTTCAATCCCAGTCACTATAACTTTTTATATTATTTCGCTCCCCAAAATGCATCCAAACCCTTTTGAACTCGGTTATTGAATTCACCTGACCAGTCCCCCGGCAAAAGGGAAATTTCCCTGTCTCCCGCTCTTTAAGTAAAAA
>JAODAL010011175.1:0-101223 GCA_025379985.1 Phyllomedusa bahiana | reverse complement strand
ATTTTTGCTTTAAATTTTTTAAATTTTTTTGCCCCTAAAATCAAAATGTTAATTTTTATTATTTTGTTAGTATTTATAAATCCACCTTTGGCTTTCAATACTGCTTGAATCCTTCTGGGCTCTGGATCAGATTTAAGCATTTCTTGCCCAAAAAACTGATCCCGGGTCTTCTTCAAACAGGTTCCCAATGTTGGTGCATACTGGACTTGGATACGAGTACAGCTTTTTCTTCAACTCTACTCACAAGTATTCAATTGGGTTGAGGTCTGGGGACTGTGGAGGACAATACAGCAACTCTACTTCACTGTCATTGAACCATTCCTTCTCCAACCTTGACGTATTCTTCAGGTCGTTGTCCTGCTGGAATACCATGTCGTCCTTTTCATACCAATAGTACTCGAGTGTATGAAGTAACGAGTAAAGGATACTCACAGATAGCTCAGTATTGAGATCAACATTGATCCTGGTCAAGTATCCAACATCCTTGGCTGTGAAACAACACCATATCATCAGGCTTCCTCCCCAAAACTTGACAGTTTCTTCAATTTCTCGATCCGTTAGCCCCATCCTTCCAACTCATTTGCACCCATCAGAGCCCAGTCTATTGACTTTCATCTCATCGCTCCAAATCATCTGTTTCCAATCTTCCATTTTTCAAAGTTTTTGCAAACTCGATCCAATGCTTCTTATGACGAGATTGAAGTCAAGGCTTTTTCACCTTTTGTCAGGCCATCATTCCAGACCTGTGTAATGCATTATACATGGTGCTTACATGGCCGTCTGTGATCTCACTCTTATGAAGCATACGAGCCACCTCCACTGCCATGTCTATTGCGTTAGAACTGTTATAGACCTTTTGATGAGCCAACTGGTTTGCTCTGATATTTTGCCTGCACGTACACCTTTTGACTTTTGAATGGATGGATGGACTTCATTTCATATTATTCCAGCTGTCATGGCCTCACATGATGTAGTTTGGCAATTTTCTTGGCCCAGAGACCGCTATCGATGAGCTGGATGATGCTGTTTCTCTTTTCGTGGGGAATCTTCTTGGCTGCGTGAACCGGGGACCGTTTGCGGGGGAAGCAGCCTAATAGCACACGGTTCTATTCGGGAATGTTGAGAACAGGTTTTTAAATTTGTAATACACAAGAAGAAAAAGATTGTTCCACCACCCGGAGTAAAACAGTAACAATGCAGTTACATGACTAGAATCTGCATAACTTAGCATATGCTAAATAACTAAGCATATGCTAAATAGTTGCAAATCAAATTTATGTATGAGATAGCTAAGAGTCTATAAAATTATGGTACTCTTGTTCAAAGCTGTAGTGGATGGTGAGATATAGAGCCCTAAAGTCAAAAGTTCAAAACATTGTTACCCTTTTGTTTGTCAGTGTAAAATATATTTATTGGATATGACTTTAGAACACAAAAAAATTATAAAAAAATGTAAATATGCAAAACACTGCAGTAAGTGGAAAAAAACAGTTTTCAACAAAAACGTATTTAATAACATTTGTGGAGTGAGCCTATGAATTTGTTCTGAGAAATAACTTAGTATTGCCTACATCAGATCCTCCTTCATAGATGACCTCACATCTGATGTTATTATTTTCAGGCTAGAGAATGGTCTCTTTGCACTAACCTGGGTTGGTGGCAAAGCGGTGAAGAATTGCCTCATGCAGAGTCAGTTTTGATGAACGCTTGAACTCTACTTCTACTTCTTTGAAAGAAAGTGAAAAATTTTGCTGAAATCTGTTTGCAGAATCTTTTCCACTGCAGCAACAGCTTTCTAAACATAATCTCCTCATCGGATGAGGCTGAAGATATGGGAACAGTAGCACTGACAAGACCCAATTCCTCTTGCTCTTGGCACTGCTTTGAACTAACTGGACCAATTTGTTATATCTTTTGGGAGTCGGTCCATTTTATAACGACTCCATCTCCACCAAAATGGGCACAAACTCCGACTTCACGACTCTGACTCTACAGCTTTGATAACAACATCACGTCTCACTGCTGTAGAATCCTCCATCCCACCATCAGCTGTCCTTGAGTTAAGGATCTGCCTTCACAATGTTCATGTGCTTCAATGGGTCATATGGTCACGTCTTACCGGGATTGGACAACCCATGCAATCCCTTTGGTCTCCATCTTCTCTTTTTGTTCAGCTAAGTTCTTCTAATACAGACTGTCCACAATATTACATTTGCGGTCTGATTAGGATCTGTATATAGAGAATCAAAACTGGGGTTATTGCATTGATAAACATATCACAAGTATTATTTTCTGTTGAACACTGAAAAAATAACACAAGACATCCATTTCACAAAGGGAACTTTGGACTATGTTTATCAGCCACTTATAGGACCTTTTTTCTCTATGTGAAGACATGTGGCAATACTGTTAGGGTGTACTGTGGCATGACCATATACCATTATCCTATTAGAGGAGTTTATTTGTTATCTAGGTGTGCCTTTACTGAGGTCTTTTGTTGTACTTTTTCTATATAGCCTTTTCCATGTGTTGTAATAACTTTTTACAATAATGCAAAATTGTATTTTGATAAATGATTTCAATTCTATAGCTATTTCTTTACAAATAATAGTTTAGATAAGCATAGTGTAAGATCCAAGATGATTTGGTTTAGCTACTTGCATGTTATGAAGAACACTACTAAGCTCACTAACAGTGCACTGTATGAACATGCTTTTGTGGGTATAGTGGTTAGCTCAGGAATGCACATGGAACATAAATACTAATGCTACATAAAGCTACTCCAAATTAATATCGACCCTGCTGTGCACTGGAATAAAGATTGCTCTATAATGTGGATGGCAAATAGGAAACCAGTTCTTCCAGTTTTTAGTGGACAGAAAAGCAAGGGTATGTAGATTCTAAGCAAATATAAGGAGAGAACAAAGGCTGTAAAACAGTGGAGTAGAAGGAAAGATTTGGTTCAGAAAAGTGCACATGAGGACAGGAAAGGGAAGAGGATACAGAGGCTGCAGAAATAACATTATAACCCACTTGGAGAAGTTACAGTCCCTGCAAAAAAAAAAAAGATGGATCTTGGATGTTCACCTAGATTTTTTACTACATACCAAATATATAAATCAGAGATATAGCACAAACAATGTTTGTTAAAAGGGGTTGTCCAGGTCAAAAATGTTACTTACAGCTGCTAGGAAATAAAAGAATGATACTAACCTTTCTACTCAGCTTCATTTTAGCCCTGCCTCTGCTGTGGCTGTCATGTTCCGGCTGCCAGGATCATACAAACAAGGAATCCATTAAACATTTAATCTGTACTACTGTTATCTTTCTACAAGAATAACATGAAGGTTTTTAGTGAATATTTTAATTAAATCATGTATGCACACTTATTATGTGTTACTACGGTCACTTCATCAGTTTGGTAAATGTGTACTTTTGATTGTTTTCTTCAGGCAGTTAGTTCTATATGATTCTTTAGAATGGTTCTAGGCACAAGTTACAGCATCACCTTATAGGCCAGCCCCAATCGGTGACCCATCATTAAATATCACTTTCATCCATTTATCTACACTCCATAATTGCTTCTTTTTAATCTACTATAACCCTGTTTTTTTCTTTTTAGGTGTTAGTGTTAAATTTTGTTTGGCTTTTATTTATTCTCACATTTAATGCAACCTATTTTTACAATTTTATTATGAACATTGACATTTTCCACATATTTGTTTTTCAAGTGTTTTGTTGTGATTATGCTATTTTCAAGGCATATTACTTTGAATTTTCTATTCTGACACTTTGAAGTTCCCACAGGTCTGTTCATATATTTTCCTTTTATAACCTTCCCATTTTATTTATCCTAGCACCAGATTTTAATGGGGATTCCTGAGTCCCCCACAGGTCTGTTCTTCCTGGACCCTCTTGCTGAAACTTACTAGTAAGGTAAGTACTATGACTTCATGACATTCTAAACTGTTTTAGAGGAACAAACAAGCCATTTAAAAAGACAATTTTTGCAGTCTTCAAAATTGGCGTCCTTTCAACTAAATGAAAAGCATGCTGTAAACAGAGCCTTAAATGGGTTTTCTCGCTACAAAAGATCATATCTGTAATGATGGGAACAGTAAAAATAAGCACTTTTGCAATTGGTTTGCATTAGCTAAATCATTTAGTATAGTAGATATGAGCTAATCTGTGTGTGTCTAGAGCTAAATCAGTAGCCTGAGGTTGGGCCATGCCCCTTTTGCTGTGATTGGCTGACTGATATTTAGTTTAGCCTGTTGGGACACTCCTCCTGGATGGGACATGCCCACTCTGCTGTGATTAGCTGATATTTAATTGAGCCTGTTGGGACATGCTCCTGTGCTGTGATTGGCTGCCTGTACTGTGTCCATACTCCCCTCTGAGCTGTGGAAAATGAAAGTAAAACTAGCTGCCTCAGCTTTCTGAGATGGTTGTGTCTGTATAATAAAAGCTGACTGGGCTCCTCTATGCTCATCTGTGAAGGATCTGAGCAATTACCGAGTCTCTAGCTGCTAGATTCACTATCCACCCACCCATATAACACAGCTAGAGATGGGCGAATCGATTCTAACGAGTGGAATTCGTTTAGAATTTCAGGAAAACTTCGATTCTAACGAAGTCGAAGTTTGGGGTGATTCGTGGGAACGAAGCATGTTTTTAATTGATAAAATCCCGGCAAGCACATGGCGTTACATGGGGCAAAGAACTCTGGGAGGAAGACAGGAGTACCTTAAATGACATGTGCAGAGATGAAGCCAATCAGAGACCGGTGGGATTTTGTGACGTCACCGCACTATATAAGTCCGGACGCGATGCTGGCAGTTCACACTCCTCTCTCTTTGCCGTGCTGTAGCTGCTGCAGCTCCAGTAGCTGAGATCTCACACAAAAGAAAGAACTTTTATACAGCGATTTTTTGGAGGATGTCACAGCTTTTCTCAGAGACTGCTGCTCTTACGTTCTAATTTTGATTTTGTGGGGTATTGGAATTGAAGTCCAGTGTGCGTCCAATTCAGCTGCATATACATTTTAATGCTATCTGCTCAGTTCTGGAGCACATTGAATATCCAAGGGTTATCTAAGCCTGTTTTTGCTGTTGTATTCAGTTAAAGAAACAGCGTTTTTACAATCCACATACCTGTTAATTTTTGGCAGCTCATTTCTTTTGCGCAATTTATATCCAGGGGTTAGTTAAGTGTGTTTCTGCTGTTGTAGTCAGTAAAAGAAATGGTGTTTTTCAACGCCAAAGAAGAAATTTTGCCTGTAGCATAATTCATATCCGAAGGTTAATTAAGTCGTTTTAACACGCCACATAGCTGTTCATTTTAGGCAGCTCATTTCTTTTGTGCAATTTATATCCAAGGGTTAATTAAGCGTGTTTCTGCTTTGTTAGTCAGTAAAATACACGTTGTTTTAACACGCCACATACCAGTTAATTTTTGGCTGCTCATTTCTTTTGCACAGTTTATATCCAAGGGTTACCCAAGCCTGTTAGTGGGTTCATTTGGAGTCAAATACAGGGTGTGTATTTATCATATACAGATATCTTCATTAAACAGAGTCTGTAAATTTTTAAACAAACAGTATGTCAGACAGGGAGGTGGCAGGCTCTTCACATGCGAGTGGCAGTGGTACAAACATTCCTGGAGCAGGCACAGGTCGCAGCACAGTAAGGGGACGTCGCAGCAGGGGTCACTTGGTGAGGCCCCAACTGCCGCTGTCATCTAGCGGCCGTGTATTGACCAGCAACCCACGGGTTCTTGATTGGTTGACTAGGTCACCCACTTCCTCCCAGATGACATCTGACAACCCCAGCCAAGAGTCTGTGGGAACATCAGACACAACCCTTAGTTGGCATAGCCCGGGAACGGGTCAGCGGCCCTCACCTTTCCTCAACCCACCTCTGTCCCATCCAGTTCCCTCAGTCAGAGATCTACTATGTGGTCTGGGCTCATCGCCACTATACAGTGAGGATGAACAATTCGAGGAAGACAGTCAGCAGCTACTTGGCAGCAAAGAAATGGGGCCAATATCCCCTGCTTCTTGTAGTAGGCGGCAAAGTATAGATGAGGAGAGTGGCATGGGAGGTCATGTTGTGAGGGGTCAGCCTCTGCATACCAAGATCGTTGAGGAGGACAGCAGTAAAGATCAAACAATAAACGATGATGTAGCCGACCGCACTTGGGAGCCGGGTGAAACAAAGGCTTCATCATCGACAGGAGAAGAGGGTGTCAGCTTGTGTGTCAGGCAGCAGCGCAGCCAGCAAGTGGGTAGTGTGGCCGTGAGTCAGCAGGGTAGCTGAAGTGTGAGGTCGGGAGCCAAGCAGCCACGGGGTAGAAAACCCACTTCGCAGGTCTAAGAAAGTAGCGGCACAGGATCAACGAGGCAGCGGCGGTAGTAGTCACTCAGTGTGGAGCGTTGGAGGTAAAATCAGCTACTCGGCGGTGTGGCAGTTCTTTGCTAAGACACCGGAGGAGCCGAATATGGGATATGTAGAATCTGTGGGCAAAAGTGAAGCGTGGCCAGGGAGCTAACGTTGGCACCACGGCCCTGCATCAACACATGCAGCGTCACCATCCGGTGGCCTGGGAGATATGTGGCTCAGATGTGGTGGTCCATCCTGCCGCCGCAGCAGCAGCAGCGCCCAGTGGCACGCATGCCATGGCAGCCAGCCCCAAGGCTCCACCACCTCTGCAGAAGGGAGCTGTTTCTCTTTGCCATCATCTCCCGGTCCAGATGCTCCTGCTCCTCGCTACTCAAGGTGCCAGCAGTCGTTCAACGAGGAGATTGCAAAGAGTCAACAGTATGCGTCCAACCATTGTAAGGTGCAGAAGCTGACCATGCTCCTGTCCAAGTTGTTGGTATTGCAGTCCCTCCCTTTCCAAATGGTGGACTCTGCACCTTTCAGAGAATTAATGGCCTGTGCCGAGCAGAGGTGGAGAGTTCCAAGCCGTAATTTATTTTCCAAAAAGGCAGTACCAGCCCTTCACAAATATGTAGAACAGAAGGTGGCCATCCTTGACTTATCATTTGTTCCAAGGTGCACGGCAGCACGGACGTGTGGAGCTGTAAGTACGGTCAGGGCCAGTACATGTCCTTTATGGCCCACTGGGGGAATGTGCTTCCTGCCCAGCCACACCAACAACTTGGACAGGAGACGCCGCTTTCTCCTCCACATTGTCAAACTGCTGCGCCAATGTCCGCCTCCTCCTACTCCGCCACCACCACCATCTCAGCCTCCACAAGTACTGCTCCATCATACCACAGGGGTTTGTGCACAGCGGTGTCACTCAGTTCTACACCTGGCTTGCCTCGTCGAACAAAGTCACACAGGGGAGGAACTGCTCCGCGTCATGCATCAAGAAATCGATGTGTGTATTACTCTGCGCCAACTGCAAATTGGGAACCATGGTGACGGGGCAATGGGAGTTTAAAATGGTTTCCGCGCTGTGCATGAGGAGGATGGCCATGCGCCCTGCATGGCGCACATTTTCAATCTGGTTGTGAAAAGGTTCCTGAAGTTTTCTCCCCCGATCTTCAAAGAAATTTTGAAAATGGCCAGGAAAAATGTGCATGCACTTCATCCATTCCTACAAATCCAGGAACACCCTCCTCGAATTGCAGTGGCAGAATGGCCTCCCCCAACACACGCTGATATGCAATGTTTTCACCCATTGGAATTCCAGTCTGCACATGTTGGACCAACTGTATGAACAGAGAAAGACCATTAACGATTTTTTGATCATCCAGACGGACAGGAGTACTCCCCTGTGTAACTTTGATGTCAGCCAGTGGCAGCTCATGCGTGAAACCTGCCGTTTGCTGAGGCCATTTGAGGAGGCGACGTTATTTGTCAGTCGCCAGGACTACGGGATGAATAACGTCATTCCACTGCTTAATGTCCTGGAACAGATGCTAAAAAATCTGTCTGGGCAGAGGACTGGAGACATGGTGTCTACATCTCGCGGCCACATGAGCTCGGTGGGGACTGAACTGGAGGAGGAGGAGGAGGACATTGGAGCACTGTCTGGTGAATTTAGTGGTTTTTCTACCCAGGTGACAGGAGAGGAGGAGCAGGAGCAGCTGGAGGAAGTAGATGGAGATGAGGAAGACGAGGCAGATGACCCACAAGCACCGTGGCAGTATACAGTGGCGATGAAGGCAGGGAGTCCCTCAGAGTCACTTGTGCAGATGGCCCGAAGCATGCTGATTTGCCTGGCTAGTGACAGCCGAATAGTCACCATACGGCAGAATGATGACTTCTGGCTCTCCATCCTATTGGACCCTCGCTACCGGTCCAAAATGGGAGCCTTTTTCCCAGCTGCTGAGAGGGAGGACAAACTCAAATACTATAAAAAAAATCCTCCGTAGTCAGTTGGCCACTGCCTATGTGCGGCATCGTCCATCCTCTGACAGGACTGACCGGGGGGTTCCTCAGCGCTCACCTACCACTGCCTTGGCTGCTGTGGGCAGGTGGGGCGGGGGTAGGATCAGTACCAGCTCCATCAGCAGCATCCTAAGTCTGGAGTCGCTGATGAGCAGCTTCCTTCACCGTCTAGTGAGGAGGACACTCGCCAGCAGCAGCAGCAGGACCTGGAGCAGACCCTGAACCAACAGGTGGTGGCCTACTTGGACAGCACTCTGTCACCCCAGTTAGAAGATCCGCTGGACTACTGGGCAGCCAAACTGGATGTGTGGCCGCAACTTGCCGAGTTTGCAGTGGAGAAGCTGTCCTGCTCGGCCAGTAGTGTGGCATCAGAGCGGGTGTTCAGTGCGGCAATGAGAACCCGCTTGTCCACGGGACATGTGGTATGACTCACCTTTGTCAAGATGAATCAGGTGCGAATTGGCCAGGATTTCCACACACCAATGCCTTAGGCGTTAGATTACATCAGCCATGACGCCTCACCAAAACTTTGAGAAATGAGTCTGGGTTCAAACTACCTGCCTCAGCCACTATTATCATGCCGCCACCCACCTGCTGCCACACATCTGCTGCCAGTTTCTCCATCTACCGCCATCTGTACCAGGGACTGGTATTGCCACCCACCTCCACACTCTGTCATTGTGCCACTCTCTGACCTTATGCTGCTGCTGCTGTTGCTGGTGCCGTGACCTCCACACTGTATCATTGTGCAACTCTCTGACCTCATGCTGCTGCTGCTGTTGTTGCTGATGCGGTCACCTCCACACCCTGTCACTGTGCCACTCTTTGACCTCATGCTGCTGCTGTTGCTCCTGCCATGACCTCCACACTCTGTCATTGTGCCTCTCTGTGGCCTACTACTGTTTTTGCCACCTCCAGAATGTCATTGTGCCACTGTCTGACCTCATGCTGCTGCTGTGGCTGCTGCCATGACCTACACACTCTGTCATTGTGTCACTCTGTGGCCTACTCCTGTTTTTGCCACCTCCAGAATGTCATTGTGCCACTTTCTGTCCTCGTGCTGCTGCTGTGGCTTCTGCCGTGACCTACACACTCTGTCATTGTGCCACTGTGGCCTACTCCGTTGTGCCACCTACACTGCTGTCATTGTGCTACTTTCTGCTCCTGCTGCTGTTGATGATGTCATCCCCACACTGTGTCATTGTGCCACTTTGTGGGCTCTTGATGTTGCTGCCACCTCCAGAATTTGTCATTGTGCTACTCTGTGGCCTACTGATGCTGCTGTTAAGTGACCGCTGTCTCACTGGAACCACCTGTGGTTTCCATAATCTGTTTGCCACCCTTCATCACTCTATGACGTTGCCACTTTGTTTAGTTTTCCCCTTCTTTACACCTGTCAGAAGGAATGGCAAGGATCAGGATTGTCTAGCCAAAAGCAGGAGTGGATACAGAACACCGAAGACATGCAAATATCCAATTTACTGGTCATCTCTGTTTTGGATCAACTCCTGTTTGTTTTTGGCCTTTGCAATACTGATGCATTATTGACCGATTGAAAGTAGACACTGACGGATGAAAGGAAGGACAAAATGATCAGAGACATCAACACAAAATTACTGCTGACTCTCCACTCTCCCCTCATTCGGGGGGGCCTCTACATGTATCAGCGTTTAACAGAACAGGTTCTGTCATATTTTGTGACGGTTTAAAGCTCTGGCCTCATGGAGTGACCCCTGCTGTGACGTCCCCTTACTGTGCTGCGATCTGTGGCAGCTCCAGTAACCTACTAATGTGTTCTTTGACGCTATTGTAGGATCTTAGCCCTCAGCTTGTATTTTTCCAGGTGCCATGACTTTATCAATCTGCATTCCTGCTTCAGTTTTTTGGTCAGTTTTGCCCCCGTAAGTGACCAGGGAATTTTAGAGTGAAGCGATTCTAATAGAGGCGGCAGTCATGTGCGTGTCATACTAAAACACAGCATTGTATGAAGACCAAACCAAGCTCCCTCTGCATATTTAAGCATAGCACAATGTTCTACAGAACCCTACAGGCTCTGTACAGCCAGGACATATCTGTTTTTTAACATGATTCGTCCCAAACTAATTCGGAGCGTAACGAATTTTGGCGGAAAATTCTGCGAAGTCGGCAAACCGAATTTTTGAGAAATTCGTCCATCTCTAAACTGTAACGAGCGGCGCCGTGCTCCGGCCAGAGGCCGCAGGCGCAACCGTGCGTCCTCCCCAGGGTCCCTGCCCGAGACGGGAAGCGCTACTGGCCGCGGGACGGGCCACGGGCGCTCTCGTCACTCACCTAACCGCGTTCCTGCTCTGTCCGCATCCCCTGCCGGCCGAGGCGCGCGTGCTCGTTCGCTAGGGTGAGCGTGCTCGTTCTTGTAAATTTAAAGGGCCAGCGCACCGATAATTGGCCGATTGCCATGTGCCGCCCCTATTTATTGGTGAGGTCCACGGGACTTCCTTGCTGGATCTATGTTGCCCCGAGCCTTAGAGAAAGCGTTCCTAAGTGTCTTCTTGCCTTGCCGTGTACTAGACCCCTTGCTACGTTTCTCGACTTCCGAATCTCTGCCGCCTGCCCTGACCTTCCTGCCTGCCCACGACTACGGTTCCCTCCTCTCGATTCTGTACCTCGCTGCACCTCGGCCACCCCCGCAAGCCCGCCGCGTCAGGGGTAGCGACCTGGTAGGACCCCCCCCCACAGCAAGTCCATCCCGCTTTGCGGTGGGCTCTGGTGAATACCGGGACCTACTTAGACTCCACTCCCTGGCGCGGTTGTTGCCACCGCTTGCGGTGGTCCAGTGGATCCACTATCCTGTCCGTTACATAAACACAGTCTTATACAGTCTGCTCTACCTCCTGTCTGATAACAGAGGGGAAAGCAGAGTGCATTTTTCACATTTGGTTCATCATTTCAGGCTGTATGGATAACTGTTTACTGCAATGCAGGCGTTCTGGTTACAAGGAGCTTGTGGAGGGAGGTGGCAGCTCTTCAGCAATGAGAACTGATCGCTGCAGGAGGTCTGCAGAGCTGTGACATCCTCTCCCTTCCACAGCTGTGATGTGATACAAAGAATTGATTCCTCCACAAGTATTAGGGCACCATGATGGAATAGATATCCATGAATGTTGAACATGCAATAATGGGGTATGCATTTTCTTAGCTGTACACCCTGAAAGTCCCCATGGTTGGTGGTGTTTAATCCTTCGTTTTTTGTCCATATATTTGCATACTCTGGTAAACATTGGCTGCTTGTGGATATTGGTTTATTGTAAATTGTACTTTCCATATAGACTGTATCTACCTGTGCTATAGGATTTGTTTTGGCTTTTTGTTACATATTTGGCTACACTCGTTTCTCTTTGTGTCACTTTTACTATATGTCCTTTATTTCAGAACATATACTAATATTTGTGCTAGAGCATATTAGAACTAGTTAGTGTAGGTTCCTGATTGGGGGCGCCCTTATCGTGGCAGTTCCCCCATTTTTTGGATAGGTAGCCTTAGTGTTTTGTAAGGGTTTTTCGTTAGGTTTTCTTGGTTAGGGATTGCTTTGTGTCTATATATATATATATTATATATTATATATTATATATATATATATATATAATATATATTATATATATATATATATATATTTATTTAATAAAAGCTGTGTTTTATCTGATCCTAGGTACTATACACTATATGTGGTTTTCTTTGTGGGATACACAGGCAGTATGCAAGGACAAGAGGAAGCTCTGTGATCCTTCTCTTGTCCCTGAACGGTTTCACAAGATGTTCCAAGGTGGTAACAAGTATTTTTGTGAACGTTATAATCGCCTCTATCAATCAGAAAGCACATCTGCTTTCTGAATATTACACAGATTTAAAAAAAAAAAAAAAAAGATATAAACTTGCTCATCTTATCACTTGTCTCCGCTTAATTAGGATGTTTATGGACTAAGCCAGAAGAGCTGTTTTTTATCACTTCCCAAAAAAGTAATAAAAAAAGTGTATATTTTATTAGTACCAAAAAACTACAAGTTATCCTACAAAAAATAATCTCATACAGCTCCATCAATGGAAAAATAAAAATGTCATGCAATGCAACAAAATCAAATTATATATGCCTTAGACATAAATGAAAAATCTATGATTAAAAAAGTTACATTTTTAGCATGAAGGTTAGGAAGCCAGACACATTTTAAAATGTATTAAAATGCCCCTTTGTAATTTTGAATCTGTGAAGCATTTAAGGCAACTTAATCTATTGTGCATTATACATCATATTTGCTGCTTGTCACACTGCATTTACATGCTTGAAGGCTGAGTGCTCCTCTACTGGAAAGTTATACTGCAAACTGCTGGGTCATGTATGCAGCCCGCGTTAAGAAACTCTTGTAAAACACAAATTTACAAGGCAGCTGTGCTTTATGCTGTGTTACATAATAAAACTTTAACATGGTATAAGATAACAGATAAGAAGCTGTGAAGAACTTTACACTTGATCACCCACTCAGTTCACAGAAGTATTGAAAGGAAGCTGAGCACATCCAGCCTCCAGAAGAGAGAAGACTGTAGACACAGAATGTCAGAATGTGTGTATGTGTGTACAGTATACAGTATATACTCATATTTTTTTATTTTCATACCATCATTATATGGTGGTATACAGTATAGTATTATACTATATGGTATATAGTACTAGATCCATTTGTCCAAATAAGGGGACTTAGCTTTGAGTCTGTTCAAAGCCATTTCTGCCAGGTTTTGCTTGTGCTACAGGTGAAATGGCAGGAATTTAGCTCTTATAAAACATGATGCCACATATTTATATGTATATATGTAGATTGACGTAGCACAGTTTAATATAATAGTGATATCACGGATTTCTGATCTTATCTCAAAACAAGAGCCATTGAAAAGTATTGAAGAAGCTGAGATAACATTTTGTGCTATGATATCTGCCAAATTAATCTTTGCTATATCATGTAGCAGAGGTCAGCTTGATCATGATATAATGGCTTTCAATATCATTTGATTTTATTTCTAAATAAAATCCATTAATAAGCGCTGAAAAAGTTGAGATAATATTATATGCTGTGATATCATGGTGCTTTAGCAGAATATATGGTTTCATTATGTATAAGAGCTGAATTCCCACTGAACCATTGGTGATACCAGTCATAGGCATTGCTAGTGTCCTAAAACATCCCGGGCATGGGCCTTTGTGTTACATTTTGCTCAGTAGGGCTAGGTTCACACAGCATTTTTCACAGCACAACTATGGCAGGTATTTTTATGGATAAAAAGGTATGTTCCTTTCACTAATTTTCCTTGTTTCCCTAATAGATACTTTCCATCACCTCAGTAATAAACTGTACAATGAAAATCAGCTCTGACAAATCTGCCTCTTCAAAAACGCTCTTTAATGTTTTATGTGTAATATCTCTAAGTAATAGTCATACAGTTAGCAAACTATACACCTAGCAAATATACTATATGTATTACCATCATGCTGTTATAAAAAAAACACAATACCAAGACCATCAATCCCAATAATACATTAGGACCAAATAATAATGCCAGACCATGACAACATGCGAGTACCAGTTCTAAACAGGCACTCTGCAGACATATAAATGATTAGAGTTCAGTTACCACCATTGTGACTTACAGGTGATATCCTCACTGAGCAGAATAACTCTCTTCCCCTTTTTTTCCCTTTCGGCCTTGACTGCAGTGTGACTTCTCCCGGCTACGACTCACTTTTCCAGCACCTTCCTACCCACTCCCCACCTCTGTACAAATGCCACATAGGTTTATAGGTGGAGGTGACGGTAATGTGCTATTAGGTGGAGGGTGTATATTGTGTTGACACTAGACCACATAACACAATAGTTGTGGGGAAGGTCAGTAGAGGGCATAAAGGCCACAGCTTATAGGCACAATTTCCTGGGGAGGAAAGAGAACTAACTCTGGGGAATCTGTGCTGTGGTATACACCCCCAGGATCACGATGATAATATTATGCGGCCTGAAGTTCATCCCTTTCACCCCCAGAAGATCAGTCATGGGAACAATCTTTACGGCGTGCAGGAAATGGATCTATTGTTAGATTTGTTGTAGTTTTTCTATTATTCTACAGATTTCCCCTTTGGAATAAGCTGTATTCATTGGACTACATTGAATCGCGTTGAATCCATTTCTTTAATAAAGTAGTCAATGAGGGAAGTTGTTGGGGAGCATTCATTTAAAGAAAGTGCTTTTTGTTGTGTTTTTTTTTACCACTTTATTCCAGCATTAGTAACAGAGGTGTCTGACAGACAGCTCTCCATTGCTATCATTGGGGTTTTGTGTCACCCCAAGTTTGACGCTAATCCCCCTTACCATTAACCCGGTACTCAATTAACCTGATGTACTGGAAAGAGTTAAAGGGCTTTTGCCACGATGTAATGTTGACGTGGGATCCTCCAAAATGGGTTTTTAATCACTTTTCTAAATATATGTGATTACAAAAATTGCAGTCTGAGAGAGCTACAGCCTTCCTTACATGCCCTTGGTTACTTCAAAGCGTCTGTTAGATACAGCCTGACAAGAGCTGGACGGGCTTGCTCAGAGAGAGCTTCTTATCTGATGAGACTGAGCTGCAGAAGTTTTTAAGGCACCGGGTAGCAATATGTTTTCTTTTGTATACAGAATAAACTAGTTGTAGTGTGATTAGATCCCTGCTTTATCTGATGACAGAGAACATGAAGGAGCTTTCAAGCTGCTGTGTAGAATAGGTGTTGTCTTTTGTATATAGAATCCACAAGTTATAGTTTTTTTATTTCAGTGAACATGTCACAGGATCCCTTATGCAGCTTTGTGCTCTGGCTGTGTGCGTCTCTCTCTCTTTCAGCTCCAAAATTTGTTTACATTAGCTACTTAGCAGATAAGGCTCCTCCTGACAGTGCAGTCTGAGGCTGTGTCTGCTGTATTGACAATTCACTCTTGTACTGTTTAGTATTTCACTTAAGTTTTGAGACGCTCCCTTGGATTCCTCACTCCTCACTGGCCCCCACCCTCTCTCCCCTGCAGCTTCATGACTCAGCGTGATTTGTTTACATCCTGCTATCATGCTGACCGGAGGTATGTAAATGGTCTCTTGGCAAATCCCCTTTAATGTCAGAAGCAGACTCTCTAATATGATAGTCTGCCTAAAGGGTGGCTGCAGGCTGGCATTTTTAGGGTGGGAAGGGGCCAATATTAAGGGACTTTTCTATCCTGTTAGAATCTGCAGCTGCCAGTTTTACTTTGGCTGGCTGTCAAAAATAGAGGGAACCCCACACTGTTTTTTTTTTTTTTTTAAAGTATTTAATTATTGAAAATCGTAGCTTCACCAAGTGAAAACAAGTGTTTATTTAAGGTAAACAATCTAATCTTGTTAGAGATAAATACTGCTCCATGGTGAAGTCACTCCCTGTCTAATCAGAAAGCGAGATATGGAAGGTAACTTAGAGACACTTGTGTGCACTCAGAGCACATAATATCTCTCTTATCTCTTAACCAGGGCAACATCAAACTTGCAATATATTTAGTAAAAGACTTTATGTACCTTTCCTTACATTTTGAAAGCTAATCGTTGTAGTGAGAAAACCCCTTTAAATAAACAGTCCCTGACTATATCTCTCATTAAAGAAATAGATTTAATGCTGGGCTGAGTCCATTATAGTCTTAAAGAAAAATTTGTATTATAAAACAGAAACACTTCAAAAAGCATGACTGTACTAATCTCCTATTACATCCTCTGAAGTTCATGCCTATGGCTGATCTTGTGGGGATGAAAGAGATGGAGTTCAGACTGCACAATATAATTCTGGGGAGTATGTGCCATAGCCGCAGCAAAATCTCCAAGGGCCTGGTCCTCTGCTCTCCTCAATCCTAGGAAATTGTGTCCCTAAGCTATAGCTTGTACCCACTTGCCCAACCCTCGCTCATTATGTGTTATATGGCCTAATTCCAGCATAGCATGTCATAGCGGTCTTGACCGGATGAAGAAGAAAAGGGAAAGAGAACTACTCATCAGAGAAAATGTCAGCTGTGAGTCACTGAATATAACTGTACTGTAATCACTTATATGTCTGCACAGCACCTGTGTATGCTGGTACCTACCACTATATTGTCACTGTATGGCGATAGTATTGGCCTTTGTATACTGACATTTATTCAGTGATAGTATATAGGTAATATTCAGTCACTATCTGGTGGTAATATGTGGCCATGTTCTAGCCATATTATTTGGTGCTTATGTTGCAGCATTATTGGTAATCTTGGTTTTGCTATAGTTGTATTTGTTTGGTAGCAGTATGATGGTTATACTAGTGTGCATAGTGAGGTATTTGCTCATTGTATTAGTAACTGTATGACTATTATTGAGAGGTACTGGTAAATGTTCATTGTGGTGGTGGTGGAGGCTCATTCAAAAAAAAAAAAAAGTTCAAAGGAGTGTGATGATGTCAACTCTTTGAGTGCACGGTGATAACCCTTATGGGTTTTTAGGTGGTATTGCAAGAAGTCTTGTATTATTTTAACTGTGTTGCTGAGGTGATGATGTGGCAACAAATGAACACTCTTGAGTTGCAGACTTAGAAACACTTCACTTGCAAAAGATTATTTAAACGTCAAGGTTATAAACATACTTGCCAACACCCCCACATTGTCAGGAAGAGAGAGAAGGGGACAGTTAACAAGTCTCCCAGACTATATTCTGCAAAATTGCATGTCCAAAACTCAATTAGGGTTACTGTTTCAAGATGCTAGTTAAAGGATTTTATAATCCACTATTCTTGAAATATGAATCAACAGCTTTCAATTTGAAGATGCAAATATAATTTCTTTTATCATTTATCCACCAAAAAGAGCTTCACTCAGGTGCATAATTTGTACAGTGAAACTATTATCAGTAGTATCAACCTTAATCATGCAAGTCAAAAGAGGGTCCAATAGAAGCAGGTGCGCCATGCATGAAGCCACAGGCCGGACCTATTAGGGTTTAGGCATTGATATTATAAAAGCGATCAAGTGATCACATAGTTAAGTCCCATATTGGGACTAAAAATAGTAAAAACTGAAAAAAAAAACTTAAACAAATGTTAAAACGTAAAAAAAAATAAAAATGAATATACCGCAAACACAAAACCCCATGTTTCCCCAACAGTAATTGTTTTCCAATTATTCAATAAAAATAAAAAGGTACACATAACATGATTTGCCGTGTCCCTAATAATACAATCTATAGAAATATCATGTTACATAGCTACATGTTACTTGATCCATACTTGCCAACTCTCCTGCAACATCCAAGAGACTCCCACAAAGAGGGGAGATCTTCTGGATTTCTGAGAGTGCAGACAAGTCTCTTAATATAATATTGGCACAAGGGTAAAGCTTCAGGAGACTCTGCCCTTACATCATTGGCCCAGATGAATGAAACTTACTGCTCCAGTTTTCTGGCACTTTGTAAGACATAAATAATGTTGTAAGCCATAATGTTGTAGGCCACATTTTAAAAGATCTGTGCCAAAGAGAGTCAATCCAACAAGATCAACTCTTTTGTCCGCGCCACTCTTTAGAGTGCGTATTCATGCCAATTCGTAAGATACAACACTTTTATCTAGTTTTCAGGCCAAAAAGTGTAACAATTCATGTAGGTTATTAACGCCATTTTCAAAGTTGTGAGGCTAAGACAAAATTAGTCACAGATATTTGTCTTACAACGTGACATATTTATAAAGTGCCACGAGACACTTTCATACATATTGATGAATGATACACTAACTTTATGAGACATAAATGTCTAATCTGGGACATTTTTAAAACATCTGGCCAATTGTGTGCAGAATAGCCAGGCCACAGTAAAACTATAGATGCTTCAGATGCATGTGTGGCCTTTCTGCGCTTGAGTTTCCTAATGAGTAGGGCTGAAAACTTGTGCCTTATTTGATCCCTACACCTGGCTGCCCCCGTCTCACACACTGGCTCTAGAGAAAAGCAGATTAACAGTGGATGGGCTACTCGATGTCAAAGAAAACTGGATGACACCACATGCCCTAATCAGCTTTCCTCCAGAGCTGTAACACAGTTACATAATGGATGTGTGGCTGGTATAAATGGGGTGTTATATGTAAAATGGATGTATGATTTATGTAAATTTATGTTGGCATGTGGAGATTGCCAGAACTCAGAATCTCCCTTAAGGCCACTTTTAAAAAGTTGGCAAGTATGGTTATGAGAAACATATGTGTATGTTCAATATACTTGGCAATTCTCACATTAACTCACAATCTTAATATCTGTTTCAGTTGGCAATTCCAATGCGCTGTTTATTACAATACAGTCTAAAGTTTTCTTCCCTTTGGGCAACATGTCACTTGACTCCCTGAGTCCAATGAGTTTGTCTCTGTACTTAGACCCTTGAACCAAAAGTATGAAGTCACTCAGTCTCTGCATTACACAAGCGTTACTCACTATAAATACCACACTCTACCAACCATTTTTTAGATGTATTTTTACTGAACTGCAAATTCATGAATTAGCTATCATGGTGGGTATAAAAGGTGTGTGATAGGCTTTGTGTTCCCATGTTCCCTGTTTCTCTTATAGGTAAAAGAGGCGACTTATCAGAATTGCAAAAAGAGATGATTATTGGCCAAGGGTTTCAAATAAACAGCAGCATTACTGGTCCAAGGATTGTTGCGACACTTGCAACAATCCCTTAACATTGTGAGTTGGGCACAATAGAAACTGCAGCCAGCTAAAAAGTTGCTTAGCTTTAATAATATTTTACTTCACGGGACTTTCAGGCGAGCGTGCCGAATTCTGAGGACTCAGTGACTGAGCGTTGGATCCCAGGTTTCTTATTCAAATATCTATGTATATGAAAAGTTTGCTACTTACCTGAGTATTGGATTTAAAGCATTTAAAATATTGGCATTAAAGAAACTTTAAGAAAAATATGAACTGAAAGTGATTGCGGCATATATTTAAATTCATTGGCCAAGGGTGCCAGTATTACTGAAACTGTGCAGTTTGTGAACTGTTCATGTGCTGCTCTGGTCAAAGTGTAGAAAGTGTGGAGTTCCACGGGACATTAAATGTAAGAGGCGAATGTTGGCTCTGAAGTGGTGGCAGGGCAGACCAACACACTACAGTGAAGCAGCTCCCCTCCAATATGACCAAGAGGGCTACCAGATGTGTGTCGAAAACAACAGTTCAGTGAACCCTTCTGTATATGGGGCTCCAAAACAAACGGATAGTCACTGCTCCTCTGCTAAAAAAAGTTGTATTGGCAAAAAAGAATTCAATTTTCATGGCAGTATCAAAGTTCGACCTCCGCTGATTGGCAATGGGTTGGTTACTCCTATAAATTCCTTTTTTGCATCATTAAATGAATGGATGCTGGCATGTCAAGTGAAAAAAATCAAAGAACAAACACCCTGTAATCATTGTGGAAGATCACAAGCTGGTGGTCGCAGCATTATGGTCTGGGGAACATTTCTGTGGCATTCTCTTTGCCCATTCATCCATGTGAAAGGTATTCTCAACTGATTTGGATATGAGTCCATGCTTGCACATCACATACACCCATACATGCTGATTTTCTTCCCTTGGACGGATGGGATCTTTCAGCAAGACAATGCAACATGTCACATGGCCAGAAATGTCCAACATTGGTTGAAAGAGCATGACCAAGACTTCCAAGTACTACCCTGACTCCCTATTTTACTAGACTTGAACCCAATTGAGCATCTGTGGGACCAGGATGATCATTATGTTTGCTCAACGTATCCTCTCCCAAGCACCATCCAGTAGCTGTGGGATGCAGTCACCATGGCTCCAGATACCTGTGACAACCTACCAGGACATTATTGAGTCACTACGAGCCTGTCTAGCTGCTGTCCGTACTGCCTAGGTAATTACGCTGTATATTAGCAGGTGGTCATAACAATATGACTTAGCTACGTATCTCCCACAATTTTTTTTTGCCATGTTTCCTTACTGATGATAAATGAACAAAGGGACAATTGTGTTGTGTTTATTCAAGTTCATGGTTAGTAAGCACATTTTCACGCAGTTATTCCAGCATTAAAAGTCAATGCTCCAGCAAAAATGTGTTTTTGGTTGCCTATGGCATAATATTCACTTTTCAGTAGCAAGGAGAAACTGCCAAAAAAAAAAACTTATGAATACCTTGTTCTTGTTCTTATTTTTCCCCAAGTCAACACCGTTATCTGTTGGTTTTTGGAATGGTTGATGTGCTAAATTTAAAACAAAAAAAAGTTTGACTTGAAAAACTAATTTTGAAATGCTGAAATTAGCTAGTTACAAAATGTTCGAGTGCGCCAAACACATCGTTTAAAAAAGAAAAAAAAAACCTCACTCCATTATTTCCCGACAGTTATTTTTACTTGCCTTTCATAAATGTTATTTGCGATGATGGTAAAATCAATCTATGTTACTATGAGATTTCTTTTTTAAAACCTACAGACCCAAATGAGAAATATTCATGATTACCATTTCCCTTCACCCACTTAAATGGGGCTTAAATCTTTCTATCATGAGAAGACTTCTTCATAGCAGTGGCTGTAACCAATTGGCAGCTGTCATGAAGCTGAAGTAGCCCCCTGCTGATAAAAAGCACTTTATCCACGAGCGGTAGAGCCAAGGGAAATAACTATACGTGTATGGATGGTTGCACAAGCCAAGTGCTGCAATCCCATTTCATTTCAGGCGTTCCGATCCTGCCCTGTTGCTCTAGGCAACTAGCTTGAGTGGGGATATTGTCTCTAACATTAAAAACTGATTACAGCTTACTTCAGTGCCTCATACTGTCTTAGAGAGGATTAGGAGTGAGCGCAGAGCTGGCTTAGGCACTGTGTTAACAAAGCCTCAAAGGCACCTGCAGATTTCCCTATTCATGAAGTGATTAACTTATTTAGTAACGGCAGAGAAATATGAGCAGTCAGGAAGAGCTACTACTTATTAAGTGCTAGAACAACCAGTGCTCTGAGAGCAGTTCCTTGCTTTATTTTGTTCAGAGTGTTCTAAATGAGCTCCCAGGCTTCAAATCACTGCTTCAGGAAAAAGAAAAGAAAGTGCAACACTCAGTAATTTCTCATGTTTCATTAACCGGAGCTCATAAGGAAACCAGGCATGTGGCTCCAGGTTACAACCATTTATGAAGAGGGTGGATGGAGAGGTCATGTCATTAAAGCAACCTTATCCTCCGTGCAGCATGGCTCGATTTATTTAGAAGATCGATAATAACAATTTGGTATTGATCTAAAGCTGTGCTGTGGCATAATGGATACATTGCTCTCTTTTTATTCTGATATACAGACTCCATTAATTTCAGCTTCATGCTTTATTTGCACGGCTGTGGGCACCAGATGGATCTTCTGCCGTTTGCTGTGCACTGCTTATTGCCACTTCCAAACCCATTTTGTTTTGGCTGCTTGTGTGCATGAGAAGTGGGAAAAGATGTAGTAGAAGCAAGCATGTGACAGCAAGAGCGGGCGGATGGCCAGCTCGGCAGATGGGACCACGAGCAAACAGACATCCCGTAAAGGATGCATGAGAATCAAGGGCAGGGTGGTAAGGGAGCACCTCAAAAAAAGTTAAAATACAAATACTGTATTTTATCTCACACTTATCAAAACTGATTATTTTATGTGATTTCTGTTCTTTAAAGGGGTTGTCCAACAGTTTTCTTTTAGTTTTTAACTCCTTACTGACAGAACCAGTTGTGACCTTTCTGACAGAGCCTGATTTTTGATACATGTCACTTTATGTGGGAATAACTTTTTGATACTTTTATCTATCCATGTGATTCAGAGATTGTTTTCTTGTGACACTTTGTACTTTAGGTTAGTAATATATTTTGATCCATAAAATCCTTGTTTATTTGTGAAAAATATGAAAATGTTCTGAAAATGTTGCCATTTTTTCATAAGTTTCAAAGTTTCTATGTATAAGTCAGATAACGTGGCTTTGAGGGTCTGTATGTTCGACACTGCCATAAATGACTCCTTATAAGAAACTATTTAACCCCTTAAGGACCCAGCCAGATTTGGCCTTCCTGACACAGCCCTATTTTTTAAATCTGGCATGTGTCACTTTATATGAGAATAACTTTTTGACACTTTTACCTATCCATGTGATTCAGAGAATGTTTTCTCGTGGCACATTGTGCTTTAAGTTAGTAAGACATTTTTATCCATACAATCCTTGTTTGTTTGTGAAAAATATCAAAATTTCATGAAAATTTGGAAAAATTTGTGATTTTGAAAGTTCCAAAATTTCTGCGTGCAAGACAGATAATTATTCACCACAAAATAGTTTCTAACTAGCCTCTACCATTTGTCCACTATAGGTTGGCATCATTTTTTAAATGTCTTTTTTTTAGTTTTTCGACATTAGAGGGCTTAGAAACTTAGTAGTAATTTCTCACATATTTAAGAAAATTTGCAATACACATTTTTTTTAGGGACCACTCCAGTTCTGACGTGGCTTTGAGGGGCTTGCATGTTAGATACCCCCATAAATGACGCCATCTAAGAAACTAGACCCCTTATCGTATTTACAACACTGTTTAGGAAGTTTGATAACCCTTTAGTTGTTTCACAGAAATTAAAGCAAAGTGGAGGTGAAATTTCAAAATGTCACTATTTTTGCAGATTTTCAATATTTATAGATTATTCACTGAAATACGGTAAATGTGACTAGGTTAATGCAACGTAATATCAATTCTCCCAAGTCTGCCGTTTTTAGAGATATCCCATATGTGGCCCTAGTGCATTATTTGGCTCAACCATAAGCCCCAGAATAGGAGGAGCACCTTCTGGACTCTGGGGTCTCATTTGCAATACGATTTTATTTAGGCGCCATTTCACATTTGAGGACACTCTAAGGTGCTAAAACTTAATAAAAACCCCTAAAAAGACCGCATATTGGAAACTACACCCCTTAAGGAATATATCCAGGGGTGCAGTGAGTCTATAGGCCCCACAGGTAATTCACAATTATTTTTAGCATTAGGCTGTGAAAATGAAAAAAATTTTTTTTACAATAATCTGCAAATGTAGCTTAAAATGTTTCATATTTACAAGGAGTCCTTGAAAAAAGAAATCCTAAAACCCTAAAACTTTGTCAAGGAATTTCTTCCAAGTTCGGCAATACCCTAAATGTGGGTGTAAACTGCAACTGTAAATGGCAGGGCGTACAAGGCAAGGAGCGCTATTTGGCTTTTGGAACGCAGATTTTGGTGGGGCCATGTCGCAATTGCAAAGCCCCCAAAGTAGCAGAACAGGTGAAACCTTCCAGAAATCGCCCCATTTGGATTCAACACCCCTCAGGGATCTCATCTAGGGGTGTATTGTGCATTTTGGGTGCACAGGTGTTCCATAGTTTTTTTTTAGCATTGGGCCATGAAAATGGGGGTAAAAAGGCAGTTCGGTCATTGTTTTTTGAGTTCAATTTTACAACATTCGCCGTGCAGTGTAAATGACAGGATAACTTTACTATGGGGGTTGGTACAATTACAATGATATAGATTTTATATGGATTTTTCTGTTTTATTACTTTTACACAATAGAAATATGTCTATAAAAATTGCGTTTTTATGTTGTCCTATTCTGACAGCCATAACTTTTTTATTTTGCTGTGTGCAGAGCTGTGTATGGGCTTGTTTTTTGCGGAATGAGTTGAAGTGTTTATTGGTACCATTATGGGGTGCAATCTTGGTAGTGTTTTTTATTTTTATTTTTTATAGCGCTCACTGTACGGTATATATGACATGCTAGCTTTACTCAGCAGGTCAATACGATTACAGCGATACCCAATTTGTATTTTTTTTTTATGTTTTACTGCTTTTATACAATAAAAACACTTTTATTCAACCAGGAAAAGACGTTTTTGCATCGCCATAGTCTGAGAGCCATAACTTATTTATTTTTCTGTGTATGGAGCTGTGTAGGGGCTTGTTTTTTTGTAGGATGAGTTGACATTTTTATTGGTATCATTTTTGGGGAGAACAAGGCTTTTTGATCGCTTTTAAAGCTGTTTTTTGGAAGACAGGGTAAAAAAAATACTGCAATCCTAGTAGTGTTTTTTATTTTTATTTTTCATAGTTTCATAGTTTGTAAGGCCGAAAAAAGACGAGACGTCCATCCAGTTCAGCCTGTTGTGCTAAGGTGTTGATCCAGAGGAAGGCAAAAAACCCCAATGAGGTAGAAGCCAATTGTCCTCATTTTAGGGAAAAATTCCTTCCCGACTCCAATCTGGCAATCGGAAAAATCCCTGGATCAATGACCCCCCTCCAGAATCCTAGACACTATAACCTGTTATATTATTACGCTCCAGAAATGCATCCAAACCCTTTTTGAACTCTGTCAGTGAATTCACCATGACAATTTCACCATGGCAGAGAATTCCACAGTCTCACTGCTCTTACAGTAAAGAATCCCTTTCTATGTTTATGTAGAAACTTTCGTTCCTCAAGGATGTCCCCTTGTTCTAGATACAGCCCTGGGTATAAATAATTCTTGAGAGAGATCTCTATATTGACCTTTGATGTATTTAAACATATTTATTATGTCCCCCCAAAGCCGTCTTTTCTCTAAACTAAATAACCCTAACCTTGCTAATCTTTCTGGGTATTGTAGTCCACCCAGTCCTTTTATTATTTTTGTTGCCCGCCTTTGTACCTGTTCAAGCTCTACAATGTCTTTCCTGTGCACTGGTGCCCAAAACTGTACACAATATTCCATGTGTGGTCTAACCAGTGACTTGTATAATGGGAGAATAATGTTCTCATCATGTGCCTCTATGCCCCTTTTAATGCACCCCATGATCCTATTTGCCTTGGCAGCTGCTGTCTGACACTGGCTGCTACAATTAAGTTTACTGTCCACCAGGATTCCCAAGTCCTTCTCCATGTCACTTTTACCCAGCCTTTTTCCATTTAACATGTAGTCATGTAATGGATTTTTCCTCCCCATGTGCATAACCTTGCATTTATCTGTGTTAAACCTCATCAGCCATTTCCCTGCCAGGCCTCCAACTTATCCAGATCCCTTTGTAATAACACATTATCCTCTATTGTGTTGATTACTTTATAGAGCTTAGTATCGTCTGCAAAGATCGATATTCTACTGTGTAATCCCTGTGTAAGATCATTAATGAAAATGTTAAAGAGGATAGGGCCCAATACTGACCCTTGTGGTACCCCACTAGTAACAGCGATTCAGTCTGAGTATGTACCGTTAATTACTACCCTTTGTTTTCTATCAGTGAGCCAGTTGCTTACCCATTTGCACACATTTTCCCCCAGTCCAAGCATTCTTATTTTATTTACCAACTTTTATGTGGCACCGTATCAAATTCTTTAGAAAGATCTAGATATATGAAATCCAGTGCCTCACCCCGATCCAGTCTAGCACTGACTTCCTCATAGAAGCTGATGAGATTAGTCTGACAGGACCGATCCTTCATAAACCCATGCTGGAACGGCGTTATACATTTATTTTCAGTGAGATACTCCAGGATAGCATCTCTGAGAAAACCTTCAAACATTTTACCTACAACAGAGGTCAAACTTACCGGCCTATAGTTTCCTGGATCACTTTTTGACCCCTTTTTGAATATTGGCACCACATTTGCTATGCGCCAATCCTTTGGGACATAGCCCGTTATTAGACAGTTCATGAATATTAAGAATAGGGGGCTATCTATGACATCACTTAACTCTCTTAGGACACGGGGGTGTATGCCTTCTGGACCTGGGGATTTGTCTATTTTAATCTTCTTAAGACGGAGCTGCACTTCTTCCTGGGTTAGACAAGAAACTTGTAAGTTGGAGTTTACCTCATCCCTCTGTTCAACAGGAAGCTCATCCTCCTCGGTAAATACAGTGGAGAAAAAAGTGTTTAATAGGTTTGCTTTTTTCTCATCGCCCTCTACTGTCTCTCCCTCAGTATTTTTCAAAGGGCCAACATTTTCTGTTTTAATCTTTTTACTATTTATATAGTAAAAAAAATATTTTGGGGTTAGTTTTACTTTCTATAGCGATATGTCTTTCCGTCTCCAGCTTTGCTTCCTTTATCTTTATTTTACACACTTTATTCTTCTCCTTATAGCTTCTTAGTGCCTCTTCACTACCCTCCTGTTTTAGTAGCTGAAACGCTTTCTTTTTGTTTTTTATTGCCTCTTTTACATCCCTGTTGATCCAGGGATCAACAGCGCTCACTGTGCAGTATCCGTGATAAGTTAGCTTTACTCTTTAGGTCGATACGATTACGGCGATTTCCTGTTTATATAGTTTTTTTATGATTAAAAAATTAAAAAAAAATAAGTGTTTTTAGTGTGTAAAAGAATATTTATGAATTATTATTTTCTGAGAGCCATAACTTTTTTATTTTTCCGTATACAGAGCTGTATAAGGACTTTTTTTTGCGGGATGAACAGACGTTTTAATTGTTACAACTTTGGCGTTTAGAAGAGTTTTTGATCGCTTTTTATTCCACTTTATGTGCTGCGGGATGAACAAAAATCTTAATTCTGTGATTTTTATTTTTTTTACAGCGTTCACCTTACGGGTTAATTAACATGACAGATTTTTAGGGCAGGTCGTTACACATTCGGCGATACCAAATATGGGTTCTTTATTTATTTTTGATCTTTTTTGTGGCGATTGGGCTTTGTAAAGGGGAAAAGGGGGATGTACGGGTTTTTATTTTATTTGTTGTGTTTGTGTTTTACTTGTTTTCACTTTAACTTTTTTTTACTTTTTTACACTCTTTTACTTTTCCCCACAGGGGATTTCTAACAGCAATCATCAGATTGCTGTTAGAAGGCAGGCCAGTACACAGTATTTACTACTGTGTACTGATCGCCATGACAACTGCCAGTCACGATGCCCACAATGCATTGTGGCCATCGTGACGTCACAGATGACCTTGGTAAGTGACTTTCACTTCCCGAGGGCATCAGACAGGAGATCGCTGCCGCACTGTGGTGCTGCAGCTGCCGGGAGCAGGCTGGAGGAGCGCACTCCTCCTGCTTGCGGCTTCATTACCACAACCATGACAGGTTGCGGTAATGAAGCATTAATCACCCGCGGCCGGCGTGAGTTCCGGCCGCGAGTGAAACGGCATGCGGCCTGCGGTAATATACCGCCGGTCCCATGTCGCGATCGTGCGCGGCTCGCCCGCAAGCCTGCGCGATCGCCAGGACGTATGCATACGTCCAGGTGCGTGAACCCCCAAACCATCTGGACGTACGCATATGTCCAAGGTCGTTAAGGGTTTAAAACACCATATAGTTTGTTAACCTTCTATGTGTTTCACATAACTTCAAAGGGAAGGTGAAGTTTCAAAGTTTCACTTTTTTGTGGTTGTAGATTTTGACCTACTGGATTTTGAGGTCTCATTTTCATTAAGATTTTCTTTAGAAACCATCTCAGGTTTGCAGACACCCTAAGGTGCTGAAACTTAAACACCCTAAAACGAGCTCATTTTGGAAACTACACCCCTTAAGGAATATATCCAGGAGTGTAGTGAGTATATTAATCTCATGAGTGTTTCACTAATTTTTTTAGCCCTTGGTTGTGAAAAGAAAAAAAAAAATTTTCCCAGTAATATGCAATTTAGATGAAAATGTTTCATTTTTACCAGGAATCTAGAAAAAAGCATCCCAAAATTTGTTACACAATTTCTTCCAAGTTTGGCAATACCCTATATGTGGATGTAAACTGCTGTTTGGGTGCATGCGGGGCAGGGGTGCATTGTGCGTGTTGGGCCAACAGGTTTTTCAAAGTTTTTTTTTACCATTGGGCCATGAAAATGAAGAAAAAAGGAAAACAGTAATTCTGCCATTGTTTTTTGGGTCTCACTTTTACAACATTCGCCAAGCCATAAAAATGACATAATTTTACTATATGGGTCGGTACAATTACAACATATCAATACTATATACTTTATGTTTTACTACTTTTACACAAAAGAAATGCGTTTCTATGAAATTGCGTTTTTATATCATCATAGTCTGACAGCCATAACATTTTTCTTTTTCTTTTTATGTAGCTGAATAAAGGTTTGTTTCTTGAAGGATAAGTTGGCTTTTTAATTGGTATCATTTTGAGGTTCATATGATACTTTGATCACTTTTTAGCGTTTTTTATTTTTATTTTTTACAGCGGTCACCGTGCGATATAAATTATATGTTGACTTTACTTAGCAGGTCGATATGATTGTTATCGATACCAAATTTACATTTTTTTTTATCTTTTACTGCTTTTACACCATAAAAAAAACTTTTATTTATAAAGGAAAACACGTTTTTGCATCACCATAGTCTGAGAGCCATAACTTTTTTAGTTTTCTGTGTACAGAGCTGAGTGGGGACTTGTTTTTGCAACATTTTATGGATACCATTTTGGTGGACATGTGACTTTTTGATCGCCATTGTTTTAGAAGTAAGGTGAAGAAAATACTGAAACCTTGGTAGCGTTTTTTATTTTAAAAGCACAAGCCGTGCAGTGCATGTTAGTTTTACTCTGCTGGGTGATATGATTATTGCAATACCCAAGTTATATAATTCTTTTAAGTTATAGCACTTTAAAAAAATTGTTTTTATTGTCTAAAACAATGTTCATGCATCGCTCTTTTCTGATAGCCATAACTTTTTGATTTTTCATATACGAAGCTGTGTAGGAGATTTTTATTTTTTGTGGTATGAACTGGCATTTACATTGGTACCACTTTGGGGTTTATCTGACTTTTTGATCACTTTTTATTTTATGTGCTGTGGGACTAACCGCAATTCTGTCTTAGTTTTTTGGTGGTTATTTACAGCGTTAATAGTGCGGATTAAACAACATAACAGATTTATAGGCTAGGTGGCATGTGGCTCTACCAAATATGTAGTACTTTTTTATTTTGAGCTTTTTTTGGCGATTGGCATTGTAATTGGAAAAGTGCAGTGTACTAGTTTTTCTTTATCTGCGTGTCTTTTTTATTTGAACTATTTTTACATTTGTCCCCAAAAGGGACTTAACCCAGTAATCTTTTGATCACCAGTACAATAATACATAGCAGTACTGTACTGCTATGTATAATACCTGTCAAATACTACTCCCGTCTACGTATGGTGATATCACAGACTGCCTGGAACCCTTTGTTAGGCTTCAGGGTAGTCAATCGAACCCTGCAATTGTGCTGAGGGGTGCGAAGGTAGAGGAAGCTCCTTCCCTCTGTCTTTCCCTTAGTTATTGCAGGCACAATTGACAGTGGCATCTTTGGGGTTAATCGGCCACAAGTCAGCTTTGATCATGACCAATAGCACATGACGCCAGCTGAAATATATAGCTGGCACCATCTGTTGATTGTTCAGGCTCTGCTTGTGAGCTCACACTATCTCCTGGAAGTATGGGTATGTCCATTTGCGAAAACACCTTCCCACATAAGACATACCAATACTACATCATGATGAAACAATAAAATACATGCTCACCTTCCACTCAGTGCTGTTCCAGTGCAAAAGGCATGTGACCTCTGAAACCTCTTATTGGCTGTAGCAGTCACATGCTATTTGCAGCAGCTACAATTAAATAGACAATGAGAGCAGTACCTGCAGCTGCAGTGTTGCTACCGCGGTGAGGTATGTATTTTTTTCTGTTTAATTATGCAGCAGTACCTTAAAATTAAAAATCGTCGGTCAAGCCCTTTAAAGGGAATGTGTTAAGCATTTTTTTCATTTTAAATTTTTCATATCACTTTTAATATTTTTAAAAATTTAATAATTCCTGCAGTTTTCACTTTGGCCACTAAGACTAATAATAGTCTGACACATCCTGTTCTGTAGAGATTTTAAGTAGTCTGCTCATTATCAGTACAAGAAGGGTTACACTGAAAGGTGACACTGATTGTAGTGTGCTGGAAAATAATGTGTTAAATTGCTTGCTGCAAAATGTTACAATATTGTATATATATCTGGCTGGGTGCAGGAAGGGGCTCAGATCAGTCTGTGTCAGGGCTTCATGGAATAAAGCAAGCTTTCTAAAGTCTGGCCTGTGTCATACACTACATTTGGCGACGAGGATGGTGAGATTCCTGGATTTACCAGCTATGGGACCTTTTGATGTGTCTGGAGACCACACTAGTCTGTCACAGCGCTGGGACAAGTGGAAAAAGGGATTCCAGTTCTATGTTACAACCACAGGTGTGACTGCACCTGCTCAGGAGTGAGCCATGCTGCTGCATCTAGATGGGCCAGATGTCCAGGACATCTTTGAAACCCTGCGAGAAACAGGGGAAGATTCAGATTATGAGACTGCAATGAACAGACTAAGTGAGTACTTTGGGTCAAAGAAAAGTGTTCCATATGAAAGATACCAGTTTCGACAGGCTGTACAAGAAGTGGGAGAAACCATTGACAGTTATGTGACTAGACTGAAATATCTTGCAAAGTGATTTTGGGACTGTAACAAAGGAGATGATCAGAAATCAGGTTATTGAGAACTGTAGCTCTCCTCACCTCAGAAGAAGGTTATTGAGAGAACCAAGTCTCACACTGGTTAATCTGCAAGAGATTGCTAGAGCTATTGACGTTTCTGAGCTACAGGCCCTGCACATTGAAAACAAAGATACTGCGTCAGTCAATGCAATGTCCAAACCTGCCTATGATAATAGGAACACCAGGAATAGAAAAGAAAAGATTGTCTCTGTAACCTGTAGTAAATGTGGCAGAGCAGGGCACATAAGCCAGGACTGCTCTGTGGTACAGAATAAAATGTTTTTTCTTGTGGAAAAATGGGACATTTTGCAGCTGTGTGTAGAAGTGAACTCACAAAAAATAAAACCAAAGGCTTACATGCAAAAGTAAATGTTATAGCTGCAGATAAAGAAACTGACTCTGTGAAGATATATACTCGCTGTGCTCACGGCAAGCCTGGACATTACCCATTAAGATTGGGGATACAGACTTCACAGTACTGATTGATTCTGGAGCTACCTGCAATGTTATGGACTTAGCTTCTTGGAACACTCTAAAAAGCAGAGAAAATCATCTTATGCAACACCAATAAACGGATTTACACGTCTAGCTCTAGTACTCCACTACAACTAAAGGGCAAGTTCTACACTTCTGTTCAAATACAGGGGACTAGATCTCCATTGTGGACTGAATTCTATGTTGTAGATGGCATAGGGTCCCCTCTGCTAGGCCACAGAATCGCTATGGAACTAGGCATACTAAAAATTGGACTTGATGCAGACAGTGCAAATGTGAACATGTTGTCTCCTTCTATTTCGTCACTGAAAGAGGAATTTAAGGCTTGTTTCTCTGAGGTTGGAAAGTTAAAAGATTTTCAATTACAGCTTTACATTGACCCACATGTAAAACCTATTGCACAACCAATGTGTAGGCTTCCTTATAGCCTGAGATCACCTGTGGTGAACAAGCTTTCAGAACTACTAGAAATTGATGTCATTGAACCAGTGGAAGGACCCACCCCCTGGGTATCTCCATTAGCTGTTGTACCAAAGGAAACGCGGAGATTCGGATCTGTGTGGACGTGAGATGTGCTAACCAAGCTGTACTCAGACAAAAACAACCAATACCCACTATTGAAGATGTTCTACATGAGATGAATGGGGAAAGTGTCTTCAGTAAATTGGATTTGAAATGGGGTTATCATCAAATAGAATTGACCCCAGCATCTAGAGTCATTACAACATTTACAAGCCATAAAGGTCTTTTTAGGTACAAGAGACTGATGTTTGGCGTATCTGCAGCACCTGAGGCCAATCAACATGTAATTCAGCAAGTGTTACATAGGTGTGAAGGCACGCATAATATATTTCTGATGATATAATTGTGTGGGGAACAAACACACAGGAGCACGACGAACGTCTCCGTGCAGTGCTGAAATGCTTACAGGAGAAAGGACTGACTTTAAATGAGAAGAAGTGCAAATTTCAAATGAATAAGATGACTTTCATGGGCCACGTGCTGTCTGACAAAGGGATTGGTCCGGAGGACAGTAAGATTAAAGCTGTATCTGATGCCAGAAACCCTGAAACCCTGCAGAAGTACGAAGTTTTCTTGGGTTAGTGAATTACTGTGCAAAGTTTATTCCAGATATGGTGACTGTCAGTGAACCCCTGAGACAGTTAACTCGCAAAGCAGTCCCTTGGAAGTGGGGGTTTTTGGAACAAGGCACATTTAATGAACTTAAGAGGTGGCTTACCTGTGCCACAACTTTAGCCTATTTCAATCCTACTGCACAAACTCAAATTATTGTCGATGCCAGCCCTGTAGGATTAGGCGCCATCTTAGTACAGAGATAATGCACAGGCGACTACAGACCTATTCAGTATGCAAGCAGCTCCCTTACTGATGTGGAAAGACGTTATTCTCCGACTGAGAATGAGGCTTTGGCTGTTGTTTGGGGATGTGAAAGGTTCCACACCTATCTCTATGGACTTTATTTTGAAATTATAACAGATCCCAAGCCACTGGAGGTGATATATTCTCCTCGAACAAAACCATCAGCCAAAATTGAAAGATGGGTTCTTCGACTGTTACCATATCGATATTACCATTACCATATTAAAGTGCAATACAGGCCTGGACCTACTAATGCAGCAGATACACTTTACAGATTGTCCCGGTCTTCAGCACGAGTCCTAACTTGGCATAAGAGTACATTCATTTTGTTGCTGTGAAAGCCATTCCCCAAGCATTGACACCACAAGAGGTTGAAGAATTGCCATCAGTAGATCCAGAAATTGCACATTTGAGAAAGTGTATCAGACATGAGATATGGAAAGATTGTGACCCAGGATGTCACAGAATACAACATGAACTGAGTATTGCTGGACAATTAGTTCTACATGGAAATCATATTGTGATGCCTAAAGAATTACGAAAACAAACTTTGAACTTAGCCCATGAGGGCCATCAAGGTATTGTGCTAATCAAACAACGATTACGTGAGAAAGTTTGGTGGCCTGGAATCGACAAGAATGTGGAATGTATGGTTTCCTCATGTCGACCCTGTCAGCTGGTGGGCAGAAAACCTAAACCAGAGCCAGTAACACATACTGTTCTTCTTAAGGGACCATGGGAAGATCTGGCTATTGATCTGTGTGACATCCCATTTGGACACCATCTCTAAGTACGTTGTGGACTATTATTTAAGGTGACAAGAGGTGGTAGTTCTAACTAAAGCAACTTCATCAACAGTAATTGAGCGGTCGGAGCGCATCTTGGCTTCTCATGGTTTGCCTAAACTGATTGTGAGCGATAATGGTGCCCTGTTAATTTCTCGGGAATTACAGGATTATTTAAAATCAAATGCCATTGAACTCCATTGTACAACCCCATACTGGCCACAAGCTAATGGGGAAGTGGAACACCAGAACCGAACGCTATTGAAAGCTTTACAGATTGCTCATTTAGAGAGAAGATTCTGGAAAAAGAACTGTGGCATTTTCTTTTGGCTTATCGAACCACCCCCCACACTATAACTGGAATGAGTCCTGCTGAACTTCTCTGTGGGCGCAAGTTCAGGATAACATACCAGACATCGGGGCTTCTTCTCCTACAGGTTTGGACAATTTCAGAGAAACTGACGAGGAATGGAAGATCCAAGCTGAATGATATGCACACCATCAGCGCCACTGTCAAACTAGTGGCCTTAGACAAGGAGATAAGGTGTTGCTTCAGAATGATCGTTTTAACAAACTTTCTCCATTTTTTTAACCTGAGCCATATATTTTGAAGGAAAAAAGAGGCACTCAGGTGGTCCTAGAGGATTTAGATGGAAATACAAAAGTGTGAAATTCATCAAGTGAAGAAGTTTGTTGATTCAGAAAGCCAAGTGTTGGAGGACTGTGAACCAGCACAAAGTTGCAATAGTACTTCAAGTGATTCTAACACCAACCCCCCAAACATCCACCTCAGAATTGCCAAGAGCGAAGCGAGCAATAAATCCACCGGCTTATCTTAAAGACTATGTGTATGGACAGGAGTTTACAGTTTAAAGTGTTTGGTGTTTTTCCATAACAATTTTTTTCATACTGTTAATTATTGTTCTAGATCTGTTGTTCATGGTCATATGCTTTTCTTCAAGGAGGAGAGGGATTGTAGTGTGCTGGAAAGTAATGTGTTAAATTGCCGGCTGCAAAATGTTACAAAATTGTATATATCTGGCTGGGTGCAGGGAGGGGCTTAGATCAGTCTGTGTCAGGGCTTCATGGAAAAAAACAAGCAGCCTAAAGTCTGGCCTGTGTTCATTCACTACACCAATGTGTATAGATACCACAGGATCCACCAGTCACAATGGGAGATAGTCACAGTTCACCCTCTCCCCCTCCCTACACACTGACTTCGTCCAAGGTCAGAGAGCATGCCTAGAAAACTCTCCAATAGAATTCAACTAAACCAGTTCACAGGCTCCTATATGCATGAAGCTGCTTTAAAGCATCTCTCTTAATGCTGTTAAAGCACTGCAGGCGAAAAAGCTGTCCCCACAATCATATATAGATGGCCAAATTCAGAAATCTATAATCTTAAAGAGAAATGGCTAAGAAGAAAAGAACATTTATCAGTGTCTTGTTTTAATAAGTAAAAAAAAAAATTGGCGACAGATTCCCTTTAAAGGCAACCTATCACTAGAGATGGGCGAATTTCTCAAAAATTAGATTCGGTGACTTCGATGAATTTCCCGAAAAAATTAGTTTTGGTCTGAATTGCTTTGGGACGAATCGCTTTAAAAAACAGCTATTTCCAGGCGGAACAGAGCCTGCAGGGTGCTGTAGAACGTTGTGCCATGCTTAAATATGCAGAGGGAGCTTGGTTTGGTCTACATACAATGTAGTGTTTTAGTATGACACACATATGACTGCCGCTGCTCTTAGAATCGCTTCACTATAAAATTCCCTGGGCACTTAAGAGGGCAAAACTGACCAAAAAACTGAAGCGGGAATGTAGCCTGATAAAGTCATGGCAGCGACAGCTGAAAACAAGCTGAGGGCTCAGGTGGCAACATCAGTGACAGAGTGTGTAGGTCACGGCAGCAGCCACAGCAGCAGCATGAGGTCAGACAGTGCCACAATGACAAGATGTGTAGGTCACGACAGCAGCCACAGCAGCAGCATGAGGTCAGGCAGTGGCACAATGACATTCTGGAGGTGGCAAGACAGTAGTAGGCCACAGAGTGGCACAATGACAGAGAGTGGAGGTCACAGCAGCAGCAGCATGAGTTCAGAGAGTGGCACAATGACAGAGAGTGGAAGTGGCCCAAACAGAAGTAGGTCACAGAGTGGCACAATGACAGAGTGTGGAGGGCATGGCAGCAGCCACAGCAGCAGCATGAGGTCGGATAGTGGCACAATGACATTCTGGAGGTGGCAAAACAGGAGTAGACCACATAGTGGCAAAATGACATTGTGGAGGTGACGGCAGGAGCAATAGCATGAGGTCAAAGAGTGGCAGAATGACAGAGTGTCACGGCAGGAGTAACAGCAGCAGCATGAGGTCAGGCAGTGGCACAATGACATTCTGGAGGTGGCAAAAACAGGAGTAGGCCACAGAGTGGCACAATGACACAGTCTGGAGGGCACGGCAGCAGCCACAGCAGCAGCATGAGGTCAGGCAGTGGCACAATGACATTCCGGAGGTGGTAAAACAGTAGTCGGCCACAGAGTGGCACAATGACAGAGAGTGGAGGTGACGGCAGCAGCAGCATAAGGTCAGAGAGTGGCACAATGACACAGTGTGGAGGGCACGGCAGCAGCCACAGCAGCAGCATGAGGTCAGGCAGTGGCACAATGACATTCTGGAGGTGGCAAAACAGTAGAAGGCCACAGAGTGGCACAATGACAGAGAGTGGAGGTGACGGCAGCAGCAGCATAAGGTCAGAGAGTGGCACAATGACACAGTGTTGAGGGCACGGCAGCAGCCACAGCAGCAGCATGAGGTCAGGCAGTGGCACAATGACATTCTGGAGGTGGCAAAACAGTAGAAGGCCACAGAGTGGCACAATGACAGAGAGTGGAGGTGACGACAGGAGCAACAGCATGAGGTCAGAGAGTGGCACAATGACACAGTGTGGAGGTCACGGCACCAGCAACAGCAGTGTGGAGGTGGGTGGCAATACCAGTCCCTGGTAAAGATGGTGGTAGGCAGATGGAGAAACTGTCAGCAGATGTGTGGCATCAGGCGGGTGGCGGCATCAGAATAGTGGCTGAGGCAGGTAGTTTGAACCCAGACTCATTTCTCACAGTTTGGGTGAGGCGTCATGGCTGATGTAGTCTGACGCTTAAGGCATTGGTGTGTGGAAATCCTGGCCGATCCACGCCTGATTCATCTTGACAAAGGTCAGTCGTTCCACATTTCCCATTGGCAAGCGGGTTCTCCTTATGGTAATGATGGCCCCCGCTGCACTGAACACCCGCTCTGATGCCACACTACTGGCCGGGCAGGACAGCTTCTCCACTGAAAACTCGGCAAGTGGCGGCCACACATCCAGTTTGGCTGCCCAGTAGTCCAGCGAATCTTCTAACTGGGATGGCAGAGTGCTGTCCAAGTAGACCACCACCTGTTCGTTCAGGGACTGCTCCAGGTCCTGCTGCTGCTGGCGGCTGCCCTCCTCACTAGGCGGGTGAAGGAAGCTCCTCATCAGTGACTCCAGACTTAGGCTGCTGTTGATGGAGCTGGTACTGCTCCTACCCCCCCACCCAACTTCCCCCAGAAGCCGCGGCAGTAGTACGTGAGCGCTGAAGAATCCCCCGGTCAGACCTGTCAGAGGAGGGACGATGCCGCACATAGGCAGCGGTCAACTGACTACAGAGGATTTCCCTATAGTATTTGAGCTTGTCCTCCCTCTCAGCAGCTGGGAAAAAGGCTCCCATTTTGGATCGGTAGCGAGGGTCCAATAGGGTGGAGAGCCAGAAGTCATCCCTCTGCCGGATGGTGACTATTTGGCTGTCACTAGCCAGGCAAATCAGCATGCTACGGGACATCTGCACAAGTGACTCCGAGGGGCCACCTGCCTCCATCTCCAATTTATACTGCCACGGTGCTTGCGGGTCATCTGCCTCGTCTTCCTCATCTCCATCTACCTCCTCCAGCTGTTTCTGCTCCTCCTCTCTTGTCACCTGGGTAGAAAATCCACTAATTTCACCAGACAATGCTTCTGCTCCAATGTCCTCCTCCTCCAGTTCAGTTCCCACCGGACTCATGTGGCCACGAGATGTAGGTGCCACGTCTCCAGTCCCCTGCCCAGACAGATTTTTCAGCATCTGTTCCAGGACATGAAGCAGTGGAATGACGTTATTCATCCCGTAGTCCTGGCGACTGACAAATAACATCGCCTCCCCGAATGACCTCAGCAAACAGCAGGTGACACGCGTGAGCTGCCACTGGCTGACATCAAAGTTACACAGGGGAGTACTCCTGTCCGCCTGGATCATCAAAAAATCATTAATGGCCTTTCTCTGTTCATACAGTCGGTCCAACATGTGCAGGCTGGAATTCCAACGGGTGGAAGCATCGCATATCAGAGTGTGTTGGGGGAAGCCGTTCTCTTGCTGCAACTCGAGGAGGGTGTTCCTAGCTTTGTAGGAATGGATGAAGTACATGCACAGTTTCCTGGCCATTTTCAGAATCTTCTGAAGATCGGTGGAAGACTTCAGGAACCTTTTCACAACCAAATTGAACACGTTCGCCATGCAGGGCGCATGGACCATCCCTCCTCGGTGCAGTGCGGACACCATGTTACTCCCATTGTCCGTCACCCTGGTTCCGATTTGCAGTTAGCGGGGAGAAAGCCACACATCGATTTCCTGCTGCATGACGTGGAGCAGTTCCTCCCCTGTGTGACTTGGTTCGCTGAGGCAAGCCAGGTGTAGAACTGCGTGACACCGCTGTGCCCTACACATGTGGTATGATGTAAAAGTACTTGTGGAGGCTGAGATGGTGGTGGTGGTGGAGGAGGAGGAGGCGGACATTGGCACAGGAGCAGCAGTTTAACAACGTGGAGGAGAAAGCGGCGTCTCCTGTCCAAGTTGTTGGTGTGCCGGGGCAGGAAGCACATTCACCCAGTGGGCCGTAAAGGACATGTACTGGCCCTGACTGTAGTTACAGCTCCAGACGTCCGCGCTGCCGTGCACCTTGGAACAAACCGATAAGCTCAAGGACTGGCCCACCTTCTGTTCTACATATTTATGGAGTGCTGGTACTGCCTTTTTGGAAAAGAAATTACGGGTTGGAACTCTCCATATGGCTCTGCACAAGCCATTAGTTCTCTGAATGGTGCAGAGTCCACCATTTGGAAAGGGAGGGACTGCAGTACCAACAACTTGGACAGGAGCACGGTCAGCTGCTGCACCTTAGGATGGTTGGACGCATACTGTTGTCTCTTTGCAATCGCCTCGCTGAACGACTGCTGGCACCGTGAGTAGCGAGGAGCAGGAGCATCCGGACCGGGAGATGATGGCAAAGAGAAATAGCTCCTTTCTGCAGAGGTGGTGGAGCCTTGACGGGCTGCAAGGGCATGCATGCCACTGGGCGCTGCTGCTGCTGTTGCTGTGGCGGCAGGATGTACCACCATATCTGAGCCATGTTTCTCCCAGGCCACCGGATGGTGATGCTGCATATGTTGACGCAGGCCGTGGTTCCAACGTTTGCTCCCTTGCCACGCTTCACTTTCTGCCCACAGATTCTACATATACCCATATTTGGCTCTTCCGGTGTCTTAGCAAAGAACTGCCACACCGCCGAGTATCTGATTTTACCGCCAATGCTCTGCACTGAGTGACTACTGCCGCCGCTGCCTCGCTGAGCCCCTGTGCCGCTACTTTCTTGGACCTGCGAAGCGGGTTTTTTTACCCCGTGGCCGCTTGCCTCCCGACCTCACACTGCTGCTACCCTGCTGACTCACGGCCACACAACCCACTTGCTGGCTGCGCCGCTGCCTGACGCGCAAGCTGACGCCCTCTTCTCCTGACGATGATGAAGCCCTTGCTTCACCCGGCTCCCAAGTGCGGTCGGCTACATCATCATCGATTTGTGTTTCATCTTCAATGCTGTCCTCATCACCAGTCTTGGTATGCAGAGGCTGACCTCTCACAACATGACCTCCCATGCCTCTCTCCACATCTCCATTTCTTTGCTGCCAAGTAACTGCTGACTGCCCTCCTCAAATTGTTCATCCTCGCTGTATAGTGGCGCTGAGCCCAGACCACTGCCTGAGGGAACCGGATGGGACAGAGGCGGGTTGAGGACAGGTGAGGGCCGCTGACCTGCTCCTTGGCCATGCCAACTAAGGGTTGTGTCTGACGTTCCCACCGACTCTTGGCTGGGGTTTTCAGATGTCATCTGGGAGGAAGTAGATGACCTAGTCAACTAATCAAGAACCATTGGGTTGCTGAACAACACACGGCCGCTAGATGACAGCGGCAGTTGTCTCCTCACCGAGTGACCCCTGCTGCAACGTCCCCTTGCTGTGCTGCGACCTGGGCCTGCTCCAGGAATGTTTGTGCCACTGCCGCTCGCAGGTGAAGAGCCTGCCACCTCTCTGTCTGACATACTGTTTGTTCTAAAATGTACAGACACTGTTTGATGAAGATATCTGTATATGATAAATACACACCCTGTATTTGACTCCAAATGAACCCACTAACAAGCTTGGGTAACCCTTCGATATAAATTGCGCTCCACAAATGGGCAGGAAAAATTTACTTGTATGTGCCATTTAAAAACACTGTGTATTTTACTGAATATAAAAGCACCAACAGGCTTAATTAACCTTCGGATATGAATTATGCTACAGGCAAAATTTCTTCTTTGGAAGTGAAAAAGGACGTTTCTTTTAGTGACCACAACAGCATAAAAAAGCTAAATTAATACCTGGATCTAAAATGCGCAAAAGAAATGAGCGACCAAAAATTTCCAGCTTTGTAGCGTGTTAAAAGGGCGTGTATTTTACGGTACACAACAACAGAAAAATTTGTAATTAACCTTTGGTTATGAATTATGTTACAGGCAAAATTTCTTCTTTGGAGGTGAAAAAGAACATTTCTTTTAGTGACCACAACAGCAGAACAACGCTTAATTAATCCCTGGATGTAAATTGCACAAAAGAAATAGGCTGCCAAAAAATACCATCTTTGTAGCATGATAAAATGGCGTGTATTTTACGGTACACAACAACAGAAAAACTAGTAATTAACCTTCGTTTATGAATTATTCTACATGCAAAATTTCTTCTTTGGAGTTGTAAAAGAACGTTTCATTTAGTGACCACAACAGCAGAACAACGCTTAATTAATCCCTGGATGTAAATTGCACAAAAAAATATGCTGCCAACAATACCAGCTTTGTAGCGTGTTAAAATGGCATGTATTTTACGGTACACAACAACAGAAAAACTTGTAATTAACCTTCGGTTATGAATTATGCTACAGGCAAAATTTCTTCTTTGGAGGTGAAAAAGAAAGTTTCTTTTAGTGACCACAACAGCAGAACAACGCTTAATTAATCCCTGGATCTAAATTGCGCAAAAGAAATGAGCAACCAAAAATTAAGTGGTATTTGGACTGTAAAAACGCTGTTTCTTTAAATGAATACAACAGGAACAGGCTTAGATAACCCTTGGATATTCAATGTGCTGAAGAACTGAGCAGATAGCATTAAAATGTATATGCAGCTGAATTGGACACACACTGGACTTCAATTCCAATACCCCACAAAATCAGAATTAGAACGTAAGAGAAGCAGGTTCTGAGACACGCTGTGACAGCCCCCAAAAATAGCTGTATAAAAGTGAGTTTTTTAGCATGAGATATCATAAGCAGCGGCGGCAGCACCTTCCCTACTCAGTACAGTGAGAGCGGTATGAGCTGCCAGCGTCGCGCCCGGACTTATATAGTGTGGTGACGTCACAGAATCCCGCCAGTCTCTGATTGGCTTCATCTCTGCACATGTCATGACATCTCTGCACATGTCATGTAGGTTACGCCCTTCTTCCTCCCAGACTTCTTTTCCCTATGTAACGCCATGTCCTGCAGCCATTTTATCAATCAAAAGCACATGCTAGTTGACCTACTGACAGAATGTTATAGAGCAGGAAGAGCTGAACAGATGGATGTATAGTTTTGTAAGAATTTGTATTTTATTCATTTGCATGTCTGCTATTCTAGACTAAGGAGTGTAATAGGCAATGTTTTCACCGACAGTCTTTCTTGCATGAATGTGCATACAGAGATAACTGTCAATCACTGATAACACTGCCTACTGAACTCCTTAAAGAGAATCACCTAGTTTATGCCCCTTTTGCTGATGGCAGCACAAGCTAGTGTCAGACCTGCTGTTTCCAGCACTGTGTCTCTTATTCTGTAAGATGCTGTAGTTTTAGAGCATTTCATGCTCAAATCTGCAGTTTTCAGCAAGAAAAGAGTCATGAAAAGAGTCATTTTTTTTCATGCCCCACCCACCTAAGGCTAGCCTTACCCACCTCATAACTGATTAACCTATTACTTTGAATAGGTAGAAGCACGTGAATAACTGCCAGGTGGGCGGTGCTAGCCTGCTAACACCTGCTCATAAATAAGATTTGAGCATTAAATGCTCTAAAACTGCTGCATCTTACATAATAAGGGACACAGTGCTGGAAACAGCATGTCTGACACTAGCTTGTGCTGTCCTCAGCAAGGGGGGGCATAACCTATGTGACAGATTCCCTTTAACTCAGAATAAGCAGGTAGTTAATTAAATTAAATATAAGCTCTACGGAATTCCCACAAAATTACATATAAATGGGCCCAACTCCAACTGCTCTATAACATGTTGCCAGCAGTTCAGATAGCATGATCAATGTGATAGATTCCCTTTAACTATTGAAGCTTTAAATTACATACGTTGCCATTGTTCTACTTAAACTAGAATAAAGCAAAGATTTTCCTGATTTTGTTCTGAGTGAAATCCATAATTAGAGGAATATCCAAAACCTGACACCTAATGAAAGTTTTCAGTTCAAAGTGAAAACTCCTTAAGGGTGCTTTCACACGGTGCGATTTTACCACAAATTTACCGAGGTTTTTGCCACGATTTTTGTGCAGCAATGTACAGCATTAAATTGCTGTGCCTTCCTGCACAAAAAAAAAAAAAGCATTGAAAAAACGCATCAAAAACGCACTGTGTGAAAGCACCCTAACAAATTGTAATTTACTCTTTCCACTATTTTCTTAGTTTCTAAGCACTAACTGTCCCAACATGTGATGTTTATAGCTTGTTCCCCATGGTTTTGATTTGTAATTCATTTGCAGCTTGCTGGTCGAGCATGCTTAGTTCCAGCACAAAGAGTTACTGGAGAGTGAGCAGAGAAGCAGATCTATAACTCGAAACTAATGTTAGAGGCTCAGCAGTAAGAAAGCACAGTATGAAATTCACTCAAGATAGTGGAACAAAGAAAACAGGGAAAGAGAAACAGCAATGAAGGATTGAAGCAAGGCAGGATTGAAGATAACTCTACAATCCTGGCCATTTACATTTTAAAAATGCCATTTAATTGCCATTTAACACATAAAAAAAATAAAAAGGGAAACATAATAGGTATTGCTTCCTACATAAATGTCCAATCTATTAAAATGTTACCCTATTCATCCCACACGGGGAACATTGCAGAAAAAAGTACCCAACTCCAATATTGTCGTGTTTAGACACTTTGCATCTCAAAAAAATTGGAATAATATGTGACCCTAACTCAGGTCTGTAGCTAGAAAAATAAAAAAAGTTACTGGTCTAAAAAAGACAATGCAAAGTAAATTTAAAAAATAAAAAGTTTCGATTTTTTTTGGTTCGGTCAATAGTACATCTTGCCCTGCACAAAATTATTGCTATGCAGTTGGAGAAACAAAGTTATGTCTCTTGGGAGGCAGGGAGGAAAAAGTTAATGCATTGTAAACAAAAAGTCTTGTGGCGGGAAGGCTTGAAAATAATTTTCACATTCATTCTAAAATGTCAGAATAGAACACTGGCAGAAGCTATATTCACGTCGCCTAAAAGGCGAGGGTCACAGAATGGAGCTGTGCCATACCTGGCTGACATAAAAACCCGACTTAAGTGCGCACCCTATAGAAAAGTGCTACTCCTAGTCTCATGTGACTCATAAAATATATACAGTATCTCACAAAAGTGAGTACACCCCTCACATTTTTGTAAACACTTTATTATATCTTTCATTATATCTTTAAAAATGTTATCCAGGGAAAGACCCACACTACTTTATATCTTCTGTAGACTGCACAGCCCAGGATTTGGGTAATATCGACCCTTTTTATTCTTTCTTATTTGTGTGTAGTGCATAGAGACTATTTTGTTATTCGTATTATATACTGTAATCGACCTTGTGATCAGATTTTGGTTCTTGAGATTTATTAAGGCACTCCCTTTTTTGTGCACCTTTGGTGAACTATATTTACAGTACCTGGTTGCACAATTGACTGCTGTGCATATTTAATGCTAGTTATATTCTACAAATGTGTTCTATTTGCAGTTTATTTTACAGAAATGTACATTAAATGTTATGTTTTAAGATTTACCCTCCACTTTATCTATATCTGATGCTTTATGGTGTTCTTAGGTATTTCATGTTACTGTTAATACTTTTCTGTTTTGTTCTGTTCTGGAGAGAGATTTTATCTTTCATGGGACAACACTGAAGATATGACACTTTGATATAACATAAAGTAGTCAGTGTACAGCTTGTATAACTGTATACATTTGGTTTGCCCTCAAAATAACTCAACACACAGCCATCACTGTCTGAAACCGATGGAAACAAAAGTGAAAGGACCCCTAAGTGAAAATGGAAAAATTATGCCCAATTTGCCATTTTCCTTCCATGTTGCCATGTGACTTGTTAGTGTTATAAGGTCTCAGTTGTGAATGAACAGAAGGTGGGAAAAATTTGGTGTTATCACTCTCACACTCTTTCGTACTGGTCAATAGAAGTTCAATGTGGCATCTCATGGCAAAGAACTCTCTGAGGATCTGAATAAAGAATTGTTGCTCTACATAAAGATGGCCTAGGCTATAGGAAGAGTGCTAACACCCTGAAACTGAGCTGCAGCATGGTGGCCAAGACCATAGAGCAGTTTAGCAAGACAGATCTCCACTCAGAACAGAAAAAACACAGAAAACAAAAGCCAACTCAATTTATTCAAAATTAGTCCTCCTTAGCATGATGCACGTTCCTCATTCTAAGTGGCGTCATAATGCAGTAAGAAAAAGATGAATGTGGAATAGCATCAAAAAGAAGGAACGTAGAGTAAAGCAGTTGCAAAATGTATTTCAATCTTCATTAAAAGCAACCAAACACAGAGTGGCAGAGAGCAAAAAAATCACTTACGTGTTTTGAGCACAAGGACGTGCTCCTAATCAGAGCAACAATAGACTGTCAAACACATTCTTATATAATAAAGTCATTGCAAATTAAACAATGCTCACCTGGAACTTGGTTGGAGAAAATCCAGCCAAATCTCATAATGCTGCCATAGAAAACCACACATGAACCGCAAGTCTCTTCCGGCGGAAATGACCCACAGGTATGCGCAATACTCACAAATGAAGTCACTCTGGGGAAACATGTAGCAGGTCTGCTAGAAGCTGTCCAGTGGGCATGCGCAGTGGGAAACCTGATACAGACATGCATGTTGAATATAGTTACAATTGGGAAAACCGGGTTCCGCACAAGCCTGGCCAAACAAACCTAACCTCAAAAGCTATAATAGCTATATCATATCCATAAAATTGTGTATTACATGTAAGGCATGAGATGAAACGCTAGATTAAAAAGTATCACAAGGTAAGCAATGAAAGCAAAATACAACAATATAATTTCTGAATGATATAGAATAACAAAATGCACAGTGGGTGGAACTAGTAATGAAACATTATTTTTTTTTTATTCAGACCTTTAGGATACGTGGTATCAAGTGTAACTATCCAATATGCTTCTTTATCATGAAGCATATGCTTCAAATTGCCAATGTGTGTTGGTCTCCTTATTCAATCAATGTCAAATATTTTTAAGGTGTTCAAACTAGAACTGTGATGTTCAATGAAATGTTTCACTACATTTGATGTATTACAGACAGAAGTATTGCTGACATCATTTACATGTTATAAGATTCTAGTTTTCAATTTTCTTGTAGTGCACCCCACATAAGATAAGTTACGCTGGGTGCATATAGCCTACATAATACTACATGGTGTGAATTACAATTGATGTACTTGTGTATGCCAAATGTCTTGGTGTTGTGCGAATTTGTTAACTCCTTACATGGTAAGGCGAAAGTACATGTTCTGTGTGAATATGATCTACACTTAAAAAAACCCTTATGCGTGAACCAATGTGATTGGGGTTTGTTAGACTGATAATAATTGGGAGATAAAATGTTACCCAACATAATGGATTTCCTCGGGACTATTCTGCAGCCTTATGTCAGTACTTGTTCTTCTCTGAGTATGGGTAGATACTTTAAGACTAAGTTTTTAATGTTATTAAATTGATAATTGTAGTCTAGTACCAAAGTCGGTATATTCATCGATTTAGTCTGAGGTCCATTTGTGTCCCTAGTTAGAAATTGGTCATATAAGTTTGTGTTTACTAGTGGTTCTGGAAAGTGTCCAGTTGGGATAACTCCTACATTCTGGTCTATGGTGAATATTTTATTGCTCCTGTTGGATAAGACTTGGAGTACTACAATTCCTTTTTGCACTAATTAGCTCACTGACTGGTATAGATTTATATGTTGATTTCGGATGAAATTTTTTAAATGTAGTACAGTGTTACATGACGTAGGTTTACAATGTGTTTTAGAAATGATCTCCTGATTATGTGTCCCAATAAGCACCAGGTTTAAAAAAAACATTAAAAGAGCTATCAGTGACATTGCCCTTCCAAACAAACAGGATGTCATTGATGTATCTACCATATCATTGTATTTGCCATGCAGTCTTTTATCAACTACCTAATGGTTTGAATTTCAAAAAAGAAATTATGTTTTTATTACTCTATATCATTCAGAAATTACATTGTTGTAATTTGCTTTTATTGCTTACCTTGTGACACATTATAATTTAGCGTTCCATCTTATGTCTTACATGTAATATCACAATTTTATGGATCTGTTTTAGCTATTATAGCTTTTTCGGTTAGATTTTTTAGCTAGACTTGTTTGGAACCCAGCTTTCCCAAGTTGGAATTGTAATTATATTCAACAAGCATGTCTGTATCAGGTTCGCTTACTGGGAATTTGTATTTTCCCACTGCACATGACCACTGGACGGCTTCTAGTGGACCTGTTACATGTTTCCACAGCCTGGCTTCATTTGTGAGTATTGTACTTGCCAGTGGGTCTTTTCCGCCGGAAGTGACTTACGGTTCATGTGTGGTTTTCTATTGTGGAATAATGAGATTTGGCTGGCTTTTTTCCAACCAAGTTCCAGGTGATCATTGTTTCAATTGCAATGATTTTAAAATATAAGAATGTGTTTGTCATTCTATTGTTGCTATGATTAAGAGCACGCCCTGTGCTCAAAACGCGTAAGCGATTTTCTGCTCACTGCAACTCTGTTTGGTTGTTTTTATTGTAGATTGAATCAATTTTGCAACTATTTTACTCTACCTCCCCTCATTTGGATAGTGTTTCACGTTCATCTTTTTCTTACTCCACTCAGAACAGGCCTCCCAATGATCGACCAAAGAAGTTGAGTGTGTGTGCTTAGCATCATATCCAGAGATTGTGTTTTCAAAATAGACATATAAGTGCTGCCAGCAGTTCTGCAGAGGTTAAAGTGGTGGGGGGGTCAGTCTGTTAGTGCTCAGACCATACGCCGCACACTGCATCAAATTGGTCTGCCTGGCTGTTGTCCCAGAAGAAAGCCAGATGATGCACAAGAAAGCCCACAAACAGTTTGCTGAAGACAAGCAGACTAAGGACATGGTCTACTGGAACCATGACTTTTGGTCTGATGAAACCAAGATAGACTTATTTGGTTCAGATGGTGTCAAGCATCTGTGGCCGCAACCAGGTGAGGAGTTCTAAGTCAAGTTTTTCTTGGATTCAATAATGCATGTTAGTAGGAGTGTCATAGTTTGGGGCTACATGAGTGCTGTCGGCTGTGGGGAGCTACAGTTCATTGAGGGAACCATGAATGCCAGTGACATACTGAAGTAGAACATGATCCTCTACCTTTGGAAACTGGACCGCATGGCAGTATTCCAACATGATAACCCCAAAACGACCTCTGCCTTACTAAAGAACATGAGGACGAAGATGCTGGACTGACCAAGCATGTCTCTAGACCTAAACCCTATTGAGCATCTATGGGGTATCCTCAAACGGAAGGTGGAGGAACGCAAGGTCGCTAACATCCAGCAGCTCTGTGATGTCATCATGAAGTAGAGGAAGAGGATTTCAGTGGCAACCTGTGAAGCTCTAGTGAACTCCATGCCCAAGAGTTAAGCTGGAAAATGTTGACCACACAAAATAGACACTTTGGGCATAATTTGTCCATTTTCACTTAAGGGTGTACTCACTTTTGTTGCCAGCGGTTTAGACATTGATGGCTGTGTGTTGAATTATTTTAAAGACACACCAAGTTTACAATGTTATATAAGCTGTACACTCATTACTTTACATCGTATAAAAGTGTCATATCTTCAGTGTAGTCCCATGAAAAGATATAATACAATATTTACAAGAATCTCAAGGGTGTAATGGTAGAAAATAAAATGGTAAGTAATGCATTTAGATATGTTAATAATTCTAATCAATTTTCAAATTTGCATAATGTGAATGGTTTGAAGTGATTTAAAAACATTAAGGAGCTGTGTTTCAATGGCAGTAGCCCCTACACCTAATAGAGTGGGCCTCATATGAATGAGATTGGAAGAGATTGCCATCAAGTGGCAGTGGGCTTATACAGTCTGATTAAAATACTGTACTAAAAGCCTTATGTTATTTCTCATAAATATTAAGAAGCAAAAATAGATCAACGTATAAAATGTTGAAGTGAGGGCTATGTCTTTTCTTCTACAATGTAGAGTAGTGAGTTAAGAATAATATTTAAGCTCTGTCTACAAATCGCAATAATGTACCATTGTCTATACAAATTACTGCCACTACAACTAATGAGCTCATTTATGGCCCTGATGGAGGTAATTAAATATGAATATAAAAACACAGCTTTCTTGTTTAGTGCTCTCTCAAACCAATATTGTAATGGAAAACCATCAACAGCTAATAGGCTCACTAATCCCGACCAGGGCTGGGCCAACTGCCCAGAAATCTAATCTATCACTTCTGTAATGACAGGCACCATAATATAACAGGGCTCTTGGGTTTTCTGTTGCGCTGGACTCAAATCAGTGTATAAATGCAGACGTTTCTAATCTTCAAATGTGACTCTGAATGTGAAGAATCAATGCCAATCACCAGAAACATTGGCCACTGATAAGCCACAATTTTGCTAACATGGTAGTGACAAACTTAGCCTTGGCACACCTTTGGTATCAGTGCTCTTCAGTTCACCATTCACAGACTGTAGCCATCCAGTTTTTCAGCTTGGTCAGCTAGGATAAAAAGCCGAGGAGAAAGCCATGAAGTGAATCTGCAAAAGGGCCAAAGAAGATGCTACTGAAGCCTATGGAATTTCACATACAGCTACAAGTATGCTAAATATGATAATCTCTTCTAAGTATGCACAAAACTTTATATACAGTTAGGTCCATATTTTTTTCACTGAAACATATTCAAGTTATAGTTATATAATGGACATACAGTTCAGACTTTCAGCTTTGATTTGAGGGTGTCGACATTAAAATTGGATGATGGGTTTAAGAGTTTCAGCTCCTTAACATGTGCCACCCTGTTTTTAAAGGAACCAAAAGTAATTGGACAATTGACTTAAAGGCTGTTTCATGGGCAAGTGTGGGGAATTCCTTTGTCATGTCATTCTCAATTATCAGATAAAAGGCATGGAGTTGATTTGAGCTGTGGTTTTTGCATTTGGAAGATATTGCTGTGAAGAAAACATGTGGTCAAAAGAAATCTCCATGCAGGTGAAACAAGCCAACCTTAAAGGGGTTGTCTCACTACAAAGATTGTCATTCAAATTAAAGATCTTCAAAAAACAAGCAAATTTGCAATATATGTCAATAACAAATCTCCTACTGATTTCTAGAGAACTTGTTTTTAGTGGCTCCAGAGGCTGCTGAGGTCTCTATAGTCACCGACCTGCTTGTTCTCCCTGATAGGCTGTATCTCTGGCATCTTATCACAACAGGTCGAGTCGGGAGCGAGCACGCAAGTTTAACTATCTCCTGTCCTTTCTCTCTCTGTCCTCACTCTGCCTGCGGAACAGGGCAGTGATTTAGAGCAGGCATACTAGCAGCCCCTGTCAGTTCCTCTTCTGCCTTATCTGTGTCTCAGCCTAATTATTATTCACTGCTGTTAACTATTTCCTGCCCATGTCATTCAGCTCTGAGTCAGCCTAATTAGCATTCACTCTCCTGTTTACCTAACCAGCTTCACTTCTGAAGTGAATGATTCTGGCAGGAAATAGTCAACAGTCAGTGAATAGTAATTAAGCAGACACAGACAGATGTAGCACTGAGATAACTCCATGCAAATACAACAGGCTGCCCAGCCCCGGCAGCTAGTCACATCAGAGATTTGAATCTCTCCCCCCTGCCCAATACCCTGTGCTGGGAACCCCTTGGCCAGGGTAATCGCCGTGCTGTCATGTATGGATGTATGGGGAGAGAAATATGTGCTGTGTACACGGTGGATGCTATTGAATGGTGAGCAGCAGGGGAAAGAGAACTCTATGATCTGAGATGTTCTCCCTTCCAATGCTGTTTAGTATTGGGAGCGAGCACAGCAGCAGGACGTCACCTAGATGAAGGGAGGGGGGAGAGGACTCGAGGAAGCCAGTGCTCCCGCCCATGATTTCAAAACTCCAGCTCTTAAGACAGCACCAAGGAAGGATGAAATCCAGTTGTGAGACAACTCCTTTAAGTAGCAAAAACAGAAAAAAAAACATTCTAGAAATTGCTACAATATTAGGAGTGGCAAAATCTACAGTTTGGAACATCCTGAGAAAGAAAGAAAGCACTGGTGAACTCATCAATGCAAAAAGACCTGGACGCCCACGGAAGACAACAGTGGTGGATGATCGCAGAATAATTTCCAAGGTAAAAAGAAACCGCTTCACAACAGTCAACCAAGTGAATAAAGAGAAGACTGCATGAATGTAAATACAGAGGGTTCACAACACAGTGCAAGCCACTCATAAGCCTCAAGAATAAAAAGCCTATATAGGACTTTGCAAAAAAAAAAGCTAAAAAAGCCAGCACAGTTCTGGAAGAACATTCTTTGGACACATGAAACCAATATCAACCTCTACAAGAATGATGGAAAGAAAAAAGCATGGGGAAGGCTTGGTACAGCTCATGATCCACAGCATACCACATTATCTCTAAAACACGGCGGAGGCAGTGTGATGACTTGGTCATGCATGGCTGCCATTGGCACTGGGTTACTAGTGTTTATTGGTGATATGACACAGAACAGAAGGAGCCAGATGAATTCTGAAGTATTCAGAGACATACTGTGTGCTCAAATCCAGCCAAATGCAGCCAAACCGATTGGTCAGCGATGACCCAAAACATAAAGCCAAAGCAACCCAGGAGTTTATTAAAGTAGAGAAGTGGAATATTCTTGAATGATCAAGTCATTCACCTGATTTCAACCCAACTGAGCATTCATTTCACTTGTTAAAGGCTAAACTTCAGACAGAAAGGCCCACAAACAAACAGCAACTGAAAACCGTCGCAGTAAAGGCCTGGCAGAGCATTAAAAACAAGGAAACACAGCGTTTAGTGACTTTAGGCACTCATTGCCAACAAAGGGTTTTCAACCAATTATTATAAATGAACATTTTATTTACAATTATTTAATTTGTTCGATTACTTTTAAGCCCCTGAAATGAAGGGATTGTTTTTAAAAAATGCTTTAGTTCCTTACATTGTTATGCAATCATTTTGTTCAACCCACTGAATAAAAGCTAAATGTCTGAGCTTCAACTGCATCTGAATTTTTCAAAATTAATTGTGGTAATGCACAGAACCAAAATTAGAAATATCCAAATATCTCTGTCCAAATATTTATGGACCTAACTGTATCATTGTCCATTGTCCAAATGTCTCTGTCCAAATATCTATGGACCTAACTGTATCATTGTCCATACACAAAATTCAAAATGCATCTAATGTTAATTAGAGGTCTGTATATTTTTTAAATCTTTTGTATATTCTAATGTATATTCAAATTTAACACATGATGTTGAGCCACATGAATATTTAAGGTAAATAAGTTAATCAAAGATATGCACAAATGACATGGTCTTGGCATTGGCACTTGCTAAAATCCCACCGCCCCTTCATTATTTATTGAGACAAAGCATCAATATACAACAGTGGCTATACCTGGTATTGTAGATCAGTTTGTTAAAGTGAACAGAGCCAAATAGGGCTAAGCTACAATATCAGGTACAGCAATGCTCATATGTTTACTACTTTTCCTGGATAAACGCTGGATGAAAACTGTCTAGGTCTAAAACTTTCTTTGTTGCCCATAGCAACTAATCAGAGTGTCCTTTTCATTTTTCCAGAGCACTATATGAAATGAGAGGGGCGCTCTGACTGGTTGCTATGGGCAACAAAGAGTTTTAGACCTAGATAGTTTTCATACATGTGGCCCTATGTCTTTGTTTTGCTGATGAAGGTACTGGAGTATGGACTTTTACTGATCATATATTTTAGGAATACGTTATATTTATTACAACTACTGCAGAATGGCATCTGCAGCTCATAAGAATTAGAGATCCTAATTCTTGTAAGGGGAAGGAACTATGTATAATTTTTTCCTTACAGAGCCCTTTTATAAATAGTTGCCTGCCTCTTAAAATGGACATTTTGCCAAACTGTAGTACATGCAAGAGTTTAGACACTACATTTAGGTAGCCCAGGAGGACAGGTGGCTATGAGCCACTGGTTGGGAAACACTGCCTTAAATTAACATATTGCATAAATTTTCAGGGTGCCGGTTATGTATGTGAATATAAAAGTTCAAAAGGGTAATAAAATAGTATGCTAAAATGTGAGTTGTAACCCATTAAAATGAACTAAAAATAGCATTGTGCCAAATAAGCTGTCCAGTATAAGGAAGAAGCTTCTCACAGAAGTCTAACCCAATTTTATAGTTCTTCAATGAGAAAAACAAAGAAGCAATCTTGCAGTTATTATAACTTTTAATGGTATAAAAACAACTATGTTGTTGACTAGTCTATTTAACATAATTTTTTATTGTTAGCCATTAATAGGCATCATATCTGCAAGACTGCCACTTTGTTTTTCCCATTTCCAAAAGTCACCCTTCTATAGATAGCTGTCTTATGTTCACACGTGTGAAATTGGGACGTATTTCGACTCGTATTTTGCGCCGTACTACGCTAAATACGGGCTGAGATACGTCCCAATAATTACGGTAATCCACAGTTCTCCTAGAGAACTATGGATAACACTTTCTCTCCCTGCTTGGACAATATGCCGCGGGGGGAGATAAGTGACATGTCAATTACTAGCGGCGACTACACACCGCTAGTAATGAATGTCTATGGGGCCAGTGGGCAGCCGGCCCCCCTCCCGTGCCGCGGGGGTCAGCGCGAGATCCCGAAGTCCCAACTTAATTGCTGGCCGTAATTACGCCCCGCAGTTATGCCGTGTGAACATAGCCTTAGGGTTCTTGCCCTTTATCAATAACAGAGCAGAGTATTGAATGGCTAAAGAGATGTTAGGCACAACCTGGGCTGATACATATTCTACAGGAGACCCGGTTTTACATTGACACTTGCTTTCAGGCAAAACTCCATTGGACAAACACATAAAATTAACTCAATATGAAACAGGAAATTATTCAGCTCACCTTGATGAGGGTGCACGGAAACAATGGGACTCTCACTCCCACAGAAGAAAACCAAAATCCACTTCAACTAAGTATGTTTCTAAAAAAAAAATCAACCTTTATTCTTCAAAATGATTAAAAACTAATCAGATCCCAAACACTGTGTGTAAACACTCTGACATCACTTACAAGTTTCAGACTTTTTCAGTCCTTAGTCATAAAATTAGCTCTCCTACAGGACAAAAAAAAAAATCGTACTACCCACACTAGAGTCACCCATTTGTAAACAGCTGTATTGGGGCTAATACCCCTCTTCAATACAGAGCAGGGTGGTAGTTGGCTAGAAAAATGCCTTAGATAGAGATGCTATAGACAGATACAACCACTGAAAAAGAAACATGGAATCACCACACTAGGGGTACATACAAATGATGAGAAAAATATACTTGTTAGATACTTGTCAGATTCTACAGTTGAAAACTGCGTAGGATGACACGGCTTTCAACGAGCATTTTATGTGGACTTTAGGTTGTTTTATACGGTGGATTTACAGTCAGAAAACAAGTCCCATTCACGTCTATAAAGTTTTCGACGCGTATTCACGTCCGAAACATTTGTATGTCGTTTTAGAAGCAGATACGAACGTGGAAAACAACGGAAGAATGAACATGTTCTAAGTTTTTTCCCCCTTAAAAACCAACCAAAAAAATAAGCGTTATTTTAACTACAGCATGTACTTTACATTGAGGCCAATAGGTATGATTTGCTTTCAGTTTTAGACGAATATTTCAAATCAGAATATGCGTGATTTCTGACTTGAAATACTTGTCGTGTAGGCATTGCCTTAGGCCTGGTTCACATATGTGTCTGAGGCTCAGTGCGGACCCTCTGCTGCAGATTCCATAACATATGATGCTCAAAATAGCATAGCATGCTGTGCTATTTATTTTGTTAAAACAACAGACACCATGATGAAAGCCCAATTGACCCCATTCTCTTCAATTGGGTCCGTCAGGTGCTGTTGATGTATTGCCTAAAACGGATTCAGTTCCACCTTTTCAACTGCCCTATCTGAGATCACGTTGAAAGTCGTGGGCAGCTTAAACATCTTTTGATCAAAATATGCGAACCGAGAATCTCAGAGTTTTTTCATGTGTGATAGATAGCATAAATGCTTCTTTAGGGATTTCCATGTAGTGTATTGCCCTTTTTGGAGTAGTGTGCCGCTGGCGGCGGCTGTTGTTGGGACATGTATAATTACATGTGTGCCGCAGCCCTGCCAGTGGCACCCAGGTTTGCATACGTTTTTTCAGAAATGTTTTTGTGTGCAGAAACATACGTTATACTTGGTGTACATTGATTTTAACCTATATGGGAAAGAAGGGGTGCCTCCATTTAGGGTTTCTGTACCCGCCCACTCTCACAGGCTGTCATAAGAAGGGCAGCTTGCAGGGTGGGTGTGTTTTTTATTTTTTCTCTCTGAATAATGGAGGTCGGCTGACCCAGTGAGAGGCTTGATTGGCTCGATTGAGAGGTAAAGATAGCATAGGACGACCCTATCTGAGATCACATTGAAAGTCGTGGGCAGCTTAAACATCTTTTGATCAAAATATGCGAACCGAGAATCTCAGAGTTTTTTCACCTTTTCAACTGAGGCTCCAAACTAGAGATGTGATTGCAGATGTGAACCCGGCCTTAGAGGATATTCAGCCAGTAATTTTTCCTTCATAGCAAATAATCAAAGCACAGATATGACACAAAACAGTGTTTGTTTAATAACTGAACATTATGACAAAATTAATTATTTTAATTAGCAGACGGAAGGTCACTGTAGCTCTGCTAACGAAGCTGCATTGACAGAAATTAATTAAATTTTCACAGCAGTATTAGAATTGAACCTTGCTGATTGGCAAAGGGGATGGATGGCATCTTCCAGCAAAACAAAGTAATGTTTCACATAGCTTGGAATGTTTGACATTGTTTGGAAGAGCATGACTAAAACTAACATGGCCCTCTTATTCCCCAGATTTGAACCCAACTGAGCATCTGTTGGACTCCCATGATTGTCATGTTTGCTCTATGGGTCTTCCCCCAGGCACCCTCCAGCAGCTGTGGGATGCAGTCAGCTTGGCTACAGATACCGGAGCTAACAACCTAACAGAACCTTCCAGAGTGACCCCCAACCTGTCAAGCTCCTGTCTGGGCTACATACAGTGCTCACATTGGATATTAGCTGGATAATAATGTGACTTGACTGTAGAACACTCCTTCAAGATGGAAATCCAACACGTATGGTAAAAAATGTTGGTTGTTCCTAGAAAGCTGTGCAACAAAATGAGAAGGAAAACATTTGGTAGGTGCCAAAGTTATCAAGAATGAAAACAGTGGGAATTTAATAAGCCTTGTACACCAGTTTTCTGGTGTACTAATGACCTTTATGTAGAAATGTGCAACTTTTTAATGTTTTTCTGTCCTACTTTTTGGAAGTGACTAGTGCAGGTAACAGACTGACTATAATTTAAGCCATAAACCTAAATCCCAGTTTGTTATTCAAGGATAGCCACAGATGCAACATGAGGTGTGTGCCTCTTACTAAGTAATTTTGTCAGGGAGCTGTTACAACAAAAATATATCTCTGTTAGGTACCTACTATCTCATTACAAATGGGTTTCTCTTTAGCCATATCCACATAGCACTGGTTTCTGTTCAAATTTTTGGCGGATTCAGCATTTAGAAGCTGCCGAAAATCCGACTGTAACCACTGCCCCATAGACCGCAATAGAAAGTCTGAGCTGTTGTCTACACAGCATCAGATTTCTAAACCACCAGCCTCCATCGGAATATAGAATATGTTCTGTCTTCCAGTGGCTTCCCGTACACTTCTATGTATTGGGCGGCCGAAATCTGAAAACCGATGTTAAAATACTGTTGAATTTCGGATGGCATTTCAACCTATGCCGTGTAGACATAGGCTAAAGTTCACTGTTGTGTCATCAGAATTGTGTTTCAAAGAGATAATCTGTTGAGACTTCCCTGCTAGAGGGACATCACTAGTAGGTTTCTTTCGGGTAAGCAGAGGGTGCATCACAAATGGCATTCAGTTGGAAAAGCGGTTGTCACATTCTGTGATGTCTATGGTGTGTTAAGATAAAATAAATTGCATTAAAGATAGGTTTCAGTCAGGTAGCTTGCTGTGATAGCACAAGAAGGTTTCAACAACAAAAACATTTTTAGCCCTGAACAGGATCAGGAAACTAGTAAATTGACACAGAAAAAGCCAAGACAAAATAGGTTGGGCTATAGCTATGCCCCTTACAGTAACTGCTACCTTATTATTCTGACCTCATGTGTATTTAAGACAATTTTCAATTTATAACCCATTCTCATATTTGTTCTGTTCAGGTTGCAGATTTTTTTTTTACCTTGCAATTGCAGACAAGGAGGCCCACTGCTGACTTAAAAAAAATTAAGGGTGGCATGTATGAACGGGGCTGCGCAAGAAGCCTTGCGTCTTTTCAGCCCAACATCAGGTGCAGCCCTGTTTGGAATTGCCTCCCGTACTCCAGTATCAGGCGCATTACAGAGCGCAAGAGGAACTTTGTAATGCATTTGATTTCAGGGGATGTGCGGGAGGCAGGGCAAAATAGAACTGTACAAAGCTATAGATTTATAGCTTTGTTAGGGCAATTCTATGCACATTAATGCTGGAACAGGTAAACCCCTTTCAAAGAGGTTTACCTGAGCCAGAAATGTCGTATTAGCGATAGAATGCGTCTGATTTATGACCTGCAGTAGAGCAGGTTCATAAATCAGGCACATTCTATACTAATATTATGCGTATGAAATTTGGCATTTAAATGGCAAAATTCATACATGCACCCTAAGGGCTGGTTCACACGGCTTATTCAAGCCATAATTGCGGGACGGATTTTACCTGCAATTATGGCTTGAATAAGGGGCGGGGGCGCTGCCCGCCGGCCCCATAGACTTTCATTATCCACAGCGCGTATCCCGGCAGGAGAATGTGCATGTCACTTTCTCCCAGCCCGGAGGATTCGCCGAGTGAGGAGGAGAGACGGAATCCACAGTTCTCCATGAGAACTGTGGATTACCGTAATGGCTGGGACGGATTGCAGCCATATTGCAGCGCAGTACGACGCGCAATACGGCTGCAATCCGTCCCTGAAATAAGCTGTGTGAACGGCCCTTAAATGTGCAGTGTAATGTTGTCTCTGGCTAGCTTCCTGCAGTTGTCAAATTAGAAGCTGATAACACAGCAGGGCACATTTTTTATGGCTATTGTGCCAGAATTCTAGTGCAATTTGCACCAAAATACTGCATCACATACTTTCCACCACATTTATTATGTGTTTTAGACAGTTTTTAAATACTACTGTGCCTTATCCAATGGATAAAAAGTGCAAACATTTTGTCGCAATGATAGGTGTAAACTAAACCAATTAAAAATGGTTTAAAGCATGCTCTAGATTTATAATATATTGATAAATCAGCACATTTTTAGGCTGTGTAGTCTACATATTAGACAGAATTCATAAATCTGCCCCAAAGTATTTTTGTCGGGTAACTACTATGACACCACAAGTTGGTTTCTGTCAGCTGCAGATCTTTGATATCATATGTATATACAGTATTTTAGTGCCGTGATCTACTGACATATCATAGCCTTAACTTGACTGGTGGGTTTCACTCAGGTAAGCTTAAATACATTGTTGTGGCATCAGAGATGGATTTCCAGGAGGTAGATTATTTTGCACCATAATGCTATTACTTTGAGGCTGTTATCTGAAAAAACTGCTAAACCATCACAACTTTGCTTCTTTCAGGCATATCTTCCAAGTTTGTGAATGGTTAAACAGCAACACTTATAATTTGCAGTGATAAAAATCAATGTTTTAAAACAAATTTTGCTATCAGAAAAAATTATTTGAATATAGAAATATTTAAGATACAAAGTGGATTAAACCATGATATTAAAAGTAGCTGTGTGTCTAACTTATAATTAGAAAACAGCTAGACACTTTTTGGAGCAAAATACTAAATTAGAACAAAAAGAGGAACAGTTAAATAGCAAAGAGGGATAGAGGGATGTGGGTCAAAAGTAGGAATTATCCGAGCAAAAGAAGGATACTTTGAAAGCATGCTTAAGCTATGTCTACACAGAAATACCATTGGATTCGACGGTACACTGTGCTGAGTAGACAGTAATGAAAAACCCATGCTGTAGTCTATACAGCACAGGTTTTTAACCGGTGCGTTAAAAATCTGGCGGAATATGTCACATATTGCATTTTGTTGTCAGTTTCTCCTACATTCAGTTCTATGGGCTGACGGCAAAAACTAAAACCGCCCTCGGTTTTTGCACAAATAAGTGTAAAAAAAAGTGGTCCTGCATAGGACAAAAAGCCATTGGCTTTCCGAAGGTTTTTCTCCTATGCTGTGTGACTCAAGCCATAGGTTTTCTGGTGTGGTGTCACAGGTGTGTTTCAGTTAGGTTGACAACTGTTATACTATAAGCAAGCAAGGGACACTACCATCAAAATGCTTCTTTTCACATATTGTTTGTAAATTATATGTTTTTTTTTATTGGGTGGTTGTTTTGTTTATATCATTATTTAAAGTTCTTCCATGTACAAAACTCACTCTGTGAGCTCTGATAGCACAGCAATAAGAGGATTGCTTGATAGTCCTTCTTCCTGGCTGGACATGGCCTGAGAGGTATAATTCTTATCAGAAATAACAAGATAAGTGTGAAGAGAATCTCTTCCCAGTTCAGAAAAAGATCACCTTATTTTCATTTCTTGTATTGTTAGTCGTTGCCTAATGGTCCAGTCTAATCTTATCTATCCCTGTTGAGAGAACAATAGAGCAAGCATTATGTCATTACATGCTATTTGAAATCAGAGGTAAGCAGCAGCTGAAGTGAAGTGAGATCAGTTCGACCTACCATTCAGAAGTTTTATGTCTAGCTAGACAAAGACAATATTTTATGTGTCACTTTAAATTGCCTAAGACTGCGGAGATAAATAAAAAAAATACTGCCATAAATTCTAAAAAAAAATCGTTTTCCTGTAAAATTGATTTAAACTAAAATATCCCTTCTGATGGAAGTGTCCGTTTAAAGTGGGGTAGACTGCTTTAAAATTGTAAGAGGATTTTAATGGTATAACACCACAAGGCAGTTTAGGTAAAAAGGTTATGTGACATCACAAAGTGGTTTTAATAAGATAAGCTACTGTAACATCACAAGCAGGTAACTACTATGACATTGCAAGTGATTGCAAGTCCACACAGCAATGTGAAAATGACATTCAAAATCTGATTGCATTTTGCTTTGATTGACCGTGCACATTGCGTGATTTTTGCGCAAAAGACAGATTTCGGATTCCCAGTACATTAGGGCTGCAGGAAACCGACGTCGGTCCAGCAGACTATACAACATGTTCTATATTCCACCAGACGGACGGCAGTTTAGGAAACACTGAGTAAAATCTGACCTGACACCTGTGCTGTGTAGACATAGCCTAAGAGTCATTGCTCTTTAACCACAAGAGCAGTTAAGTGCAGTGATACCACAAGTAGCTGAGATATCACTGCTGTGACAATACAAGTGAGTTTCATTCAGGAAAACACTTATCACCTTCTGTACCTTATAAATAGGTTTAAAAAAATGCTGCTTCGTTTGACAAATTGGTCATTTTGGGATAGAACAATACTTTTGTCAATTGTAACCTTGCAAGTAGTGTAGTTGTCAACGTCACCTGTAGATTCCTAAAATGAGGAATTGTGATCACTAGTAAATTTAGTTGCATGATCTCAGTAATAAAATTGGCAATGCAACTTGGAACTGGGTGTATCTCTGTTTTACCTCTCTCTTTACCTTGTGGCAGTGAAAGCGTCATCAGATTCAGAAATAAGCTTATGTTCAGTGATTGTCACGTAATTGAATATATCCATTAATACACAGCTCCACCTGCTGGATATGTGAAAAATTGTAGGATTGTGTCTGTATATGGCAGTCCCTTGGTACTCTTTATACTTTTGCTCCAGAAGGCAGGTTGATTAATTAAAAATGTTGAGTACTAAATAATTTTTTTACCATAGGGACTAATATACAGGACAATAATTAATTCCATATTGGACCCCCCAGAAAAGCCATATTATCTAAGTTATTATACGCATTAATGAGATATTACAATAGTATTCAGTATAGTACTATATTTCTGAGCTACTTGACCATAAAGGGTATAGAAAAATTACTGCTATTTACAAGGATACAGTTTTACTGTATTTCCGAATGCAGGATAAGCCGAGCAGATTTGAATAAGCATGAGACGACCGTGCACTGCCACCGCGAAACAGCAAGACAAGACAAAGACAAACTGAAGCATACGCTTCTAGGATTGCAACACGTTGAGTGGAAAGCTTAGGCTGAGTATGGTACGGCTCATCAGAATATGTGGAATACTGCATTGGATGAGTTCTGAGGTTGCCAAGCACAAAGCTTTGACTACTAAATGTGCATAGAAAACAGTAGTTACAAGACATGCACTATATTAATGCAGTTTTAAATCTCTGGCCACAGTGTGGCTGTGGCCTGTGGCTCCCTAATTTACATCACTGTTTGGAGCTGTTCACTTCCGAATGTTGATGTAAGTTAGGGGCACGTGACCACTACAGCCAATCAGTGGCTGCCGTGTTGACGCCCCTGTTCCGAAGTGATGCCATGTCAACTAAAGACCGGAGAGATGTGCCGCTCGAATTGGGGACCAGGGGAAGAGGAGTATAACCTTTTTTATTTTACTTGAGGCTCAGGACCTATTTAAATGACTTTTTACCGAGGTGGACAATCTATTTAGCTGCTAAAAAATACATTGAAAGGCAAAACTGATATACACTTTAACAGGCAAATTTAGAATTTTTTTAACAGTGAATTGTGGAGGTCTAATTGCCTAAACCCAGCCAGTAGAAAAATATTCTCTTATGTCCCTTTAAGCTATCTGAATTTTCTTTACTGGAGGTATATTATTGACAGTTCTAAAACAAGTTTACCAATATCTAAAACCAGAATTTTATCTTTCAGAACTAAAAACCAAGTACATCAGACCTGGCAGAGAATAAAAACTTAATTGGTTATGTAACAGTTTTCGGTTATTTGTGCATGAGATGGAAATGCTGCCACATTTTGGCAGCACACATTCCAATGCATTTCTGTACTAAACTTGCAGATGCAAATGCACATCAGATTGTGAAGATTTTCTACTGTGGATTTCATAAACAGATTATGCAAGTTAAAGAGAACCTGTCACAGATTGTGCCTCACTTGCTGAGGACAGCACAAGCTAGTGTCAGACATGCTGTTTCCAGCACTGTGTCCCTTATTCTGTAAGATGCTGTAGTTTTTCGAGTATTAATGCTCAAATCTGCAGTTTACAGCCAGAAAAGAGTCATTGAAAGAGTCAGTTTTTTTCAAACCCCGCCCACCTGAGGCTAGCCCCGCCCACTTCAACTGACAAACCTATGAATATGAATAGGTAGAAACATGTGGTTGGTGGCTATTATTCATGAATAAGATTTGAGGGTTAAATGCTCTAAAACTACAGCATCTTACAGAATAAGGGACACAGCACTGGGAACAGCAGGTCAGCCCCTAGCTTGTGCTGTCCTCAGCAAGGGGGGGCATAACGTATGTGACAGATTCCCTTTAAGTTTAAAAAAGGAGCAACTATTAACATTCTGAAGTTTGGGGTTTTGTATCACGTTTGCAACAAAATCTGCAGCAATACAATTTTATTTTAGATTTTGACTACCCAGTGATTTCCTAGGGCACGCGCGAGGCAGCTTCCTACCCTTTATTGGGTCTGTGTCTTTCTCTTGACCTGTGACCCCTGGCTATAAGAGGAACTTCCTCCCTTTGCTCTGGGTCAGTCCATGGTTGTGTTGTGCTTCATGTGGTGTCCATCTGAGCGCCTGCCAGTTTCTCAGGACTGCTATTCTGGACATAACCCCTGAGATGCTGGTTCAGTTCCTGCAGCCCATCAGAGCTCCTGACCACCTGTCTGCCGTATTCTGCTGTCCTTGCACCCATCTCGTACCTGTTGTGTATCCTGCCTTTATACCTGTCCAGTACCTGCTGTATCCTGCCGTTGCACCCGTCTAGTACCTGCTGTATCCTGCCGTTGCACCCATCTAGTACCTGCTGTATCCTGCCGTTGCACCCGTCCAGTACCTGCTGTGTATCCTGCCGTTATACCTGTCTGTTACCTGCTGTATCCTGCCGTTATATTAGTCTAGTTACCTGCTGTATCCTGCTGTTATACAAGTCTAGTTACCTGCTGTATCCTGCTGTTATACCAGTCCAGTTACCTGCTGTATCCTGCTGTTATACCAGTCCTGTTACCTGCTGTATCCTGCTGTTATACCAGTCCAGTTACCTGCTGTATCCTGCTGTTATACCAGTCCGGTTTCCTGCTGTATCCCGCTGCATACGTTTTCCAGCTGTCTACCACCGCTTCTGTGCCTGTAGTTCCTGTCACCACAGGTAGCCATGTCAGGGGTAGCCACCTGGGGGTACCCCGCAGCAAAGTCCGTCCTGCTTTGAAGACCAGGGGCCTCTTAGACTCAGCTCCCTTGCGTGGATCTCTATCTATCATCTCGCTTGCGGTAATCACAGTAGATCCACATCCGGTTACCAGCGATCGGCGCTTCAGCGTATGTTGTTACCGCCGGATCGTTACACTGAGCAAGCTCTTATTTCCATTCGCACACAGGTTCCCTCTCTTAATTCGTCATGCTCCAGTTCCATTCTGCTAATCACACTATAGGATGTACCACTTTCTATATTATTTTGCTTGTTGCCAGTTATAATGGTTTATTCCCCTGCTATACATACTTTTTGCTACTGAATCTGATTTGCCCTAATACATCAGTTGTGTGTGAACCCTCTGTACTTTTTCTCAATTGATACCTATTTTGTTTGACCTCAATACATAACAGAGCATCCAGAAAAAAACTATTTGTCTCTAACAAAATTGCAGATAAGCAACTGTTTTCAGTCCTCACAGTGCATGAATATTGTGTTTACTGAAAACTAGATCTCCTGCACTTGTCAGTGTAACTGCTAATCTACTTACAGAGATGCTAGTTATGTTAATCATGCTATAGAACCACCCACATCTGAGGAGACAGAGTAAGAGTAAAACTGCTTGTGACTCATGAAACCCCTGTGAGAAAACCCTTTTAATTGTTCTCTTGACGGACAAAAAGTAAAATATAATTTAAAAAAATTTAATTTTAAAAATACCCCTCTCTCACCCCACGGAAAAAAGAACATTTTAAAACTATTTTGAATTTTAAAAAAAAATATTTCTTTAACAAAAAAATTGCAGTAAAAAAATGCATATTTGGTGCCACTGCAATGTTGATTTTTTTTTTGCGTTCCCTTACCTAATAATAATAAGCTAATCAATAACTCCTATGTACCCCAAAATGGTGCCTTTAAAGATATAGTGCGACATGTATGAATGGAACTGAGCCAGATATCTGGCGTCTTTTCACCCCGATATCAGGCGCAGCCCCGTTCATACATGTTTGAATCACCTAGTGCGGGAGGGTGAGCGCACTAGAACCGCAGCGAAGCTACATACTTATAGCTTCACTATGGCTTTTCTAGGTGCATTACATCTGGAACAGGTAAACCACTTTCAAAGTGGTATACATGAGCCAGAAATGTCGCACTAGCACTAGAATGTGCCTGATTTATGACCCGCTGTAGAGCTGGTTCATAAATCAGGTGCTTTCGATGCCAGTATAATGTGCATTAAATTTGGCGTTCACACGCTAAACTTCATGCAAGTCGCCCATAATTCGTACAACAAGAAACAAGCTCTGAAAAGCTACATTGATGGGGAAAAAAACTATGGTTCTTGGAGTTCACAAATTAAAAAGCTAAAAAATAGCTTGAAAGCCCAAAATAGGCTAAAGGGTTAATACATTGTTAACAGCTATTTTTTTTTATATTCAGATGTAAGAAAAACAAATAAAGTAACATTCCAGTCTTTCTTTCTTTCCAGCAATTGAAAAAACAGAAGGGACTAGTTCGCACATTAATAATATTCATCCTGATTGTGACTACATTCTTGATTGTTCTGCTGCTACAGAACACCTTATTATTATTGATGGAAGATCAGGCAGCACAAGGTGACTGTCTTGCCGGCAAACATTGCTGGCAGCGTGCACTGGCAATGTACCTGATATCACAGGAAGTGTGATAACTCTCAGTAAAGTCAATAGCTCATATTATTATCACACGTTCTCCAAAATGATGAAAGAAAATCAATGAAAATGGGTGAGGAATTATTTATTTGGTCATCTTCTGGGTTCACTTAAAGGATGCAATGCAGCTAAAAGCATCCAGGCATCAACAGTTAATAAAATGCTTTGTTAATTAGTCATTGGGCCCAGGTTAAACAGCAGGACAGACCCAGTCATGTTTGGGCAGTTTAAGAGGCAGTGTGGCAGCAAATGTATAATATACTACAATCAGAAAGATACAAAATGTAATAAAGTACAATAAGGTTCATGTGGCAGGGCTCAAAAGATAGTGAAATGGAGTAAATGCACCAGCTAACAATTATGGACAGTTTGTACACCATATGTGTTATATATGGAACAATTTTCTGGTTCTTGGTCCAGTGCCAAAGGGCCCCCACCTACCACATACCATTTATAATACTGGTGTCTTCTTTTGTAGCAGAGGGGCCTTAGAAGATCCTGAGGCTCCAGGAACTGGTAACCATCTAACTCTGACTCCTACAGCACCCCCCCTAAAAATTAAGTATGATCATATCTATATGTTCCCTACCAGTGCAGTATTGGCAGTACTCCTGCTAGGGGCGCTAATCAAATTTTAAAAAGAGGCCCACAGATATGGTGCAAGATAAGAGCTGGTAATGGGCATGAAGACCTAGTTGCTTCAGCTGTATGGGGCATTGAAATTACAAAGTCACAAAATACGTTCATAGATCCAGTGCAGTAAAAGCCGTAACCCCTTTAATAATAACTTCATTTAAAAGGGCATTTTACCCTGATTACCGTTGTCCCATATTGAAAAATGAAACAAAGCATATCTCGCATTATTTGTTTCGGGTGTCTGGTTTCACAGTTGTTCAGGGCCCTTTTCCTAACAAAAGCGATGAGACGCCGGAATCGAGCAGGGTGAGTCCCGTCCACGGTGACCGTCCTGCTCGATTGCCGGGGGCCCCATCGCTTCCCAGTTGGAGCGGCGCCATGAACGAAAAGGGGAAAGGCAGGCAAAGCCGCAAATGAAAATGTGAGTATATGCTTTGTTTTTTTTCAACATATGGGACATAGTGAATCACGGGTGAATTCTATTTTAAATGAAATTATTATTAAAGGTGTTGGCTTTTACTGCATGGCCTATGAACGATTTTGTGAATGCCTATGTGGGAGTGGGGATCCCCGAATTAGGAGCAGTGCAGCGATACTCAGCTAAAGAAACAAAAGGTATAAATTTTCTTTATTGAAATTACAGATTGAGCCCTGGCAATCAATGGAACAGACTTGGATATATAAGGGGTTTGTATGAAAAATGTCTAGCAGTAAAATGTCTTTGTTGCCCATAGCAACCACTCAGAGCCCATTTTTCATTTCATAATATAGGGCTGTGTTAAAATAAAAGCTGAGCTCTGACTGGTTGCTATGGGCAAAAAAGACAGTCTTACTGCTAGACAGTTTTCATACATAAGGCCCTAAGTATTTTGACATCGACAACGTACTTAGCTTAAAGGTTTAGCATGTATAAATGTAACATTATGCATCTGTGTACATGTAATCTGCAGGCATACATGTCCTAGTGGGACACAATCTTGGAGACTCACTTGTTGAGAAGGTTTTGGTTATACTTGTAAATCATAGAGTACATAACAGCATACAGTGTCAATCAGCTGTCTCTAAGGCAAGCAGAATATTGCCATGTATTAAAAGAGGCATGGACTCGCAGAACAGAGACAGAAAGATGAGTTCTGATTGGTTGCTATAGGCAACAAGGACAGTCTTACTGCTAGACAGTTTTCATACATGAGGCCTATAATATTTCTGTTTTACAAAGCATAGTGTAGTCTCATGTGAAATATGCAGTTAAGTTCTGGAAGCAAATTCATAGGAAGCCCTGTAGTTGGAAAAAAATGCAAAGATGAGCAAGTAAACCAAAAAGAAGTATGGGAAAAAGTTAAAGAATTAAATGTATTAAGACTTGAGAAGCGACATCTAAGGGAAGACATGATTAAAAGGGTTTACCACAAAGGCCTTTCATGCCTGGTTTGTTCTTCTTAAGTTTTCAGTGCGTTCAAAAGGAGGCATGTATGATTTGTTTGAAGTGAATATCTTGTGACACAACAAGCTGGACATCACCATGCCTTTCCCCACAGTGTGCTCACTCTAGTCAAACAAAGGTCTGTTTATGTGGAAAAACTGTGAGTAGCTACAATGTAGCTGAGCAGTTAGCACTCCTGCCTCCCAGCATATGTGTGCTAGGTTCAAATCCCTGCAGGAACCAAACATGTGGATTTTGTCTCAATCCACTTGATTGAGTTTTATTTTTTCTTTTTATTTATTTTCACTCTTTGACTAATTACTAAAAGTATAGAGGATGGGAGTAGAATAACAGCACATGGGGTTGAACACTCGCTCAGCAGTGAGTGTGTGTGATTACTAAGCAGGGAGAAGACTGTCAGTAGATGCTTGAGAGAGAAGGAGAATTCTGATTCCCACTGGTTGTATCCCTAGAGTCCAGGCTTTACACTATAGATCACTAATTAGTCAGCTAAAACAAAAATGCTACGAATTTTTAAATATGATGAATCAGTTGAAAATGTTTTTATAATTTAATTTGCAAGCTTCCCACATCAATTTTACTTTGTGGTAAAACATCCTTTAAATGAGGAAGTGTCCATGTATGTGAAATGTCTGTAGCCTGTATTTTGGGAACTTTCTGACTTTTGTCTCTTCTGATGAGGACCCTTACTTTTTTCTAGGAGTCTACAGGAGATTCAAGGAAAGCTGGCAAGTATGTTTTTTTCTGTTTTTTATGAGACTGGATTATAAAAAGAAGCAATTCAGGCATGGTTTTCAAATGTATTTTTGAGTTGTTGAGTATACAGATTAAATAATATGATAATTGTATAGATTAGTTCATTATGGGCATTATGTGTACCTTTCCTCACTTATAAAGAAGTGAGGAAACAATTTGTATTGGGAAAAGAGGGTTTTGTGTTTGTTATTCTTCTTTTTTTATATGCTTAAACATTTTTTATCTGTGTTTTTACCTTTTGTGTTTTTTTGTTTTTGCTTCTTTTTGTGTCACTATGACACTAGAAACTATGCGATCACATGATTGCTTTTATAATAATTAGCAATACATTACTGTATTGCTGTGTTTCATGCTTGTGACATGTGGTTTATTAGACTGTGCCTCAGGCCATGGAGTGATAGGTTTCATACATGGCAGAGCCAAAGGCCTTTATGTGGGCTACGGCTGCCATGGCAGTCGTTAGTATTCCATGATCATGTTTGCAGGGTGCCAAAAGTCACAAAGAGGATACCCCCTCCCTTTGTTAACTACCTGGATGCCGTGAATGCTACTGACTGAGGTGTCTAGGGGGAGGGAGGTTAAATGTCCTGGTTTTGATCTAGGTCTGATCTTAGCCACTCCAGTGGGTTCCTGGATATACATTCCAGCCGTCTTCTGCTGAGAATGGTGTGGGCACAGATTCTGAGCCAATACCATTCGAGCGCCACCTGGAAGATTTGCTAACTGTTCTGGGAGCCTAGGAGAATGCTATTTTTTTTTACTGGGAATTTGTCAGAAGTTCTGGGAGAGTTGGCAAGCATTTCCTGGCAAATATAATTAACACTGTCCAGCTTCATCTTACACGCAGTAAAAAAGACTTCTTTAGATAGAAGTATTTTACAAATTGATTTGTAAAAGTGTGTTTATAATAAGTTTAAGCATCCTGCTGCGTATAATTAACTATTTGATGTATGTGTATGCTACCGATACTTAACTCATAACAGACTGTCACATATACAGGTTTTGTATAGGTATTCATGAAAACGATGCAGGCTTTGTACAGAGGTCTCCTAGCATAGGTTTGTGGCATAACTAAGAACTGTGCCGTTTGTCATACTGAAATCCAACCACATTCAGCTTTTAGCTGTTTATCTATTAATAATTTTCTGCAAAGAGACATGTTACAACATCCGATCTGTGATGTTCTTATGTAATGTAACATCTATTCATTTTTAATGGCAATCAAGGTGCAGCTACTTTAAGGGCCACATATATTAAAACTGTCTAGGTCTAAAACTCACTTTGTTGCCCATAGCAACCAATCAGAGTGCCCCTTTCATTTCATATAGTGCTCTGGAAAAATTAGATAGGCGCTCTGATTGTTTGCTATGCGGCAACAAAGTGGATTTTTAAGCGACCTAGACAATTATTATTCATACATGTACGCTAAGGTCCTTATCTATCTTGTGTCCCATTTGGGATAAAGAAGTTAAAGTCAATGGGTTGGGTCTGATAAGAACGAACCGATCCCAAAAAAAGGAGTAATGGTTCAACACCTTTAAGGTCCAACATAAGCCAGCCTTAAAAAAAAAATAACATTGTCTACACAAAACACTTAAAGGGGTTTTGCCACGATGTAATGTTGACGTGGGATCCTCCAAAATGGGTTTTTAATCACTTTTCCAAATATATTGTGATTACAGTAAAATTGAGCAGTCTGAAGCAGAGCTACAGAACCTTCCTATACATTTCCCTTGCGGTTACTTCAAAGAGTCTACTAATTAGATACAGCGACAATAGCAGAGAGACGGGGCTTGCGCCAGAGAGAGCTTCTTATCAGATGAAACTATGAGTCTTGCAAAGTTTATTAAAGGCACCGGCGTAGCAAATAATGTTTATTCTTTTCGTATACAGAAAAAACTAGTTGTAGTGTGATTAGATACCTGCTTTATCTGATGACAGAGAACATGAAGAAACTTTCAAGCTGCTGTGTAGAATAGGTGTTCTCTTTTGTATATAGAATCAGCCTGGGCTGATAAGGAGAGGTAAGAATCTATCTCTCGTCAAATCCCCTTTAAGTTCTGTTCAATGTGTGCTATAATATAATATATAGATATATATATAAAAATTGGAATTCCTTTTAACTATTATATAATTGTCATAATGGGTATTGTTACTGAGCTCTGGGATGTATAGGTTTATATGATGCTGAATTTCTGAATAAAAAGCAGAGACAAAATCAAAGTACTGGCCACAAACAGTGATTGACAGTTTGCACTGTACACACACTGGTAGACAGAAAGCTGTCCATCACTGTATATTGGCAGGATATGAAGGACTTGCACAATCTCTAAAGAAGTCCAGTCACCATTTTCTCTACTTTTTACTCAGAAATCTTGCTTTAGATCATATACCATATATACAGAGTTCTGTGATGTATAGGGTTATATGATTATATGCTGAATTTCGGTGTAAAATAGCAGAAAAAAGTCTGTGAAAGTACTGCTGACCCACCCATATACAGTGATTGGCAGTTAGCTCTCTATATACACACAGATACCCAAAAAAGCGAAAGCCCGTCAATCACTGTAACGTGATTGGGTAACCAGGTGTAATAGGGATGGTCTGCTGACCACACAAGACACGACAAGTGGGGCCCTGACACTGATCCGGCCTCAGCCCTGCTTTTGGAACCCGACTCCTTAACAGGCCAGGCCCCAAACCAAAGACTGAAGCAACAACAGACAGCGTCACAGACAAAGACAAACAAAACAAAAGAAACACAGAACAGTCGTCGGACAGAGTCCAAGTCAATAACAGGGCGGGCAGCGCCGGTACAGAATCGTGAGGCAAAGTGAGAAAAACAGAAACAAGCAAAGATCAATTGCACAGAGAAACAACAATATGACAGCTAACTATAAAGGAAACGCAATATGCAGCGCAAAGGGAAGAGGAACAGCGAGCTATATATAGGAAAAGACGAGGGGTGAGATAGGAGGTAAAGGGAGCTACAGATAGGTGGAAGGAAACAGAGAAAGCGCCAGATAGGGAAACAAAGCTGTCAATCAGAGGAACCCAGATTAACTAAAAGGTGTGCTGGAGAGATTCTGTCCAGGCGTTGGGCCAGGAAACACTACCTACAATGAAAGAAGTACCTAGTTCACACACTGAATACGACTACACAGTATTACGTTAAAAACCATGCTTACGTCGCACCGGCCCGTGGCCAGGACGACCAGGAACCAAAAGCAAGGGCGTGCCCGGCACAATCATGACAGTAACCCCCCTCTCTATGAGGGGCCACTACCGACCCTCAACAGAGCATCTAGGTTTGAGCAAGTAAACCTGGTAAATTTTTCCCTTTACTACTAACTCAGGGCTAATTTTGCCGATGGGACACGGAGAACGAACACTCTTTGGGTCTGGGTCGGCGATTACCATTAGTTTATTAATTCTCAGTTGGGCTTTTTATAAAAAGTCCTTATGACTCTTCTTGCCAAGCACTGTGCACATCGATTAATGATGCGGAATTTCATCTACAGTCTTACAACTGTAGAAGCAGAGTACATGAGAGATGGGAATCTCTGCAATAACTAAAAAGGGTGGGATCTGCTATCGAGCAAACTCTGGGAAGTCTTTAGTCGAGAGACTACTGACTGTGCCGGTAGATATGAAATAAATTTTTCAGGTTATTAAATATGCAAATTGCATAGATTCTTGGCTCCGGAGGCAGGACAAGTGTAATTTGGCATCCGGCAACAAGAAATAATAAAGTATGGGTATAATTAATAAGGACTGGGTGGTGGAGGCTTTTTAAACGAGGAAACATTCTCTTACTAATACCATCCTGAGTAATATTCTGATTGATAAGGGGATTTTTGTACCTAAAAAAACTTGAATTAATGAGTATTTGTGTTAATAATGAGTTGAAATAAATTGATCAGATATGTGGTTATAATTATTTTCAATGGTTGTTGGGTGGAGGTAATATTGAAATGTTGTTATAGGAGCGGGATATGGGAGAAATGGTATTTTGTAGTTTGTTGGTTTATTGTATTATAAACATTATGTATTTGTGTAGACAAGAAGTTATATTTGGTTTTTTTTAAAATGTTTGTGTGAAGAAAAAAAAGATTAATTATTAGGTCTGATATTAACGTTATAGGTAAATTTAAAATGGAATAAATAAAATGTAGAATTTATATAGTGATAGTAAAGAGATTTATTGAGTGTCAAAGGCATATTTCTAGAATTAGAGACCCTAGGATACAGCAAAAATAAAACTTATTACAAGACTTAGGAGTACATGTATACCCGAGTTACCTCCTGGAAACTACCAAAGGCGTAATCGGCGTTTTCCTCGAGGGTGAACTTGGGCCTAGTCAGAAAACATCTCTCAAAAATGGTCGGATCTTCCACAATCGAAAAGCACAAGGAGTCCCCCTCCACCGAGGCTCCTCCTGGTGCAGCAGATGTACAAACCCAACACCATTGGTTCTTCTCAGGAGTGGTGATTAGGATATGAAGAGTATAAATTTTTCAGAGAAAGTCGCAAAAAACAAAAAATAAAAAAACCAAAAACAAAATAAAAAAAAACAATAAATAGCCACACTCCAGATTAAAAAAAAAAAAAAATAAACAACATCCGAGTAAGAGGAAAAAACGCGAAGGTTTACAAAAAAATTTGACATAGAATCTGAACAGTCGACCACACCGCCATGATTTTTCCCTGACGCAGTCTCTCTCTAAGCCTTCTGTCAATATCCACGGATAGAGTCATAAGTCATTTAATGGTCAGGGGTTGGAATGCTGACCCTGAGCATCCTTACCGCATCAGACAGCCCTTGTCTGAACAGGGTTTTAAGGGTTTGGCTCAGACCACCCGGTCAGGCTACACCATTGGCCGGAACTTATCATAACAATATTCTCGACTGAGCGCCGGCCCTGCCTAGAATAGACAGCAGGTGAGTTTTCTTGTCTGCCCAACTGCCACACGATTGGGATTGTCATAGACAAGGCCTAAAGACCTTAAAAAATCTTTCAATACGAGTCCATTCCGGCTCAGGTGGCATAAAGCTAGTGCCCAATCCTGAGGTGGGACCCTGAAGGAGAGACACTACAACCCAGCTACCTTTTCAGCTTCATCGGTGGGAAAAAAAATTGAAGCGGAAAAACAGGTGACCAGGATTCCACTGAAAGTCCGGAACCTGCAGGATTATCCTCAAAATCAAAGCGATCCGGTAGATAAGACATTTTAAGATTTAAAACGATGCTAGGATTCACAAACACAAAGGGCAGGTTCGGCACACAGACAGGAGCGATACAAGACAGTTGCCGGGGTAGCATATAGCGCATCCAGAAACACACCGGGGTCTAACGTTGTGACGATCCCTAGGATAATGAGCCCCTGACCATGCCCTTAAACTGAGTTGCGTCAACTCATCCAGGCTGATCCAGTAGACCGATAGCCCTTCATATCTCGTACTCATTATTAAAAACCGCCGGGGGAGTAGATTAGAGGTAAAGTGACCTGCTATAAATGTAAGGAGGGTCAGGGACGCACACAGAACACGACGAATGGAGGCCCTGACACTGATCCAGCCTCGTCCCTGCCTTTTGGGAGAAACCCGACTCCTTAACAAGGTCCCGGCCCCACAACCCAGAAGACTGAAGCTACACTGAGCAGCGTGCACAGAACAAAGACAAAACAAACAAAGAACACAGACCAGTAGTCGGAGACAGCTCCAAGCTCAATAATCGGGCGGGCACGCGCGGTCAACAGAATCGAGGCAAAGGAGAAACCAGAAACAAGCTGAGATCAATTGTCACGAGAAATCATACAATCATGACAGTCCTAACTATAAAGGCGCACGCATATATAGCGCAGGCAAAAGGAAAGAGAAACAGCGGCTATATATACTGGAAACGCAGCGGGGTAGAAGCTAAAGACAAGGATGGTGGAAGGAACATCGAAAAGCCGAGATAGGAAATCATCAGCTGTCAATCAGGAGGAACACAGAATCCTAACTAAAAGGGTGCTGGAGGATCCTAGGCCACGTGCGTTGGCCATAGGATCCCATTACCTACAAGAGAAAAAGTACCACCAGTTCACACTAGTGACACATCGTACGACAAAGTATTAACATTCTAAAAAACCATGCTTAACCACGTCTTCACCCGTCCGTGGCGCCGGCGAGACCAGAACCAAAAGCAGAGGCGAGCACAGCACAAGCAGACCACCCAGACCCTAATGCTCACTGAAGGAGTCCCATCAGTATTTTCCCTGCTTATTACTCAGAAATCCTACTCCAAATTATATAAATCTATATATCACCATAATATACTTCATAGTATAAACGCCACACCTGCTATTACCATAACTCGCTCTCCTGCCCTCTATCCACCATCCTGCATCTCAGAAAGCTGTAGCATAACCCACCTCACAGTTCCCTTCTAAAGCATCGTCTAACAATGTATTGCGAAATTAAAAGACAACTTCTGCCAATCTTAGACTGCAGTGATGATGTCTGTATTGACAGTACCCAACCATTGCTGTCATCATGTGTCAGCTTCATCAGGGTGCCCAAGATTTTCAGGGTTCAACGTTACCAGCTAGCACACAGGAACACAGCAGAGAGTGCTGTTTAGACTACATTAGTGGAAACACACTCTCAAAGGACAACATCACATAACTCAGTCTCATATGTAATTCGCTTTGTGGAGAGAAGGCATTCACTGAAGATCCTGAATTCCTCTGTTAGAAAGTCATAACATTCTGTTAAGTTTACATATTGCGTCTATTCCTGGAACACAGAGCCCAACATATAAGCGCTGAGTCAAACCATTTAGGCCATGTTCACTATCGCGCTCAAAATGGGGCCGTATTTAACGCGTCCGTAATATACAGAGTGCCCGAAAAAAAAAACAAAGTGCAGCATAATTACGGGACTACGAAAACGGAGCCCATTCATTACGTAATACACAGTACTCACTATACTCGCACAACCTATGGATTACTCTCATCTCCCCCTCCGTGTGAAATCCACCGGCGTGAGAAAATTGACACTGTCACTTTCTCAGCGCGATATGCCCCGCTAGCATTCTGATCATGTCGCTAGTGTGGCGAAGAAGTGCCGGCCCCCGTTCACTCCCCCACTCCTAGCCAAAGCCCCCCGTCTACATCGCGCGATATTATTGCGGGGCGAAATTACGCCCCGCAGTTAAGCCTTGTGAACATAGCCTTAGACTCAGAAAGGTTGATGGTTGAGCAACTATTAAACAAATGATTATTTGGTGAGTGATTGTTTCACTGATGCAGCTATGTACATTTAATTGCATATTTGGTGTAAAGTCATATAAACTAGTCATACAGGATCAATGCCATTGGGCAAAGGGTAACCTATCTTTCAAGGAATGATCTTTTACAGGGTATTCCCATAACTTTGATTAGCTTTAACCAGTTCCTGACCGGGCATTTTACCCCCATTTCTGACAAGGCACATTTTACTTTTCTGTAGTACACACAGGTTTGAATGCTATAACACTTTCTTGAACTCGGTTATTCTACTAGATGTTTTGTCTTTTTTCCCAGATATATTAAGCTATTTGAAGGTTTACATTATCACTATTTATTATTTTTTAATAGCATGATGGAAAATAGTAAAAAATAATCTCTTTAATTTTTTTGTTATTAATTTCTTTTTTTACAGCGAATGTGGTGCTAAAATAACTTTTGGAATTAAGTTTTGTAATTATGTCACTTTTTATCACCAAAATTTATATATAGGTTATATAAAGTTTTAGGATTGGTGGCGGGGCTAAAAGTTGTAATTTGGGCTGTATATATTAATTTTAATAGAATTTTATTTTGTGCGTTTTTTTATTATTTTATTCTACATTGTGTGAGCATCATAAGGTCAGATAGAGACCATCCTCTGAAACTGGGATGCATTTATTAGCTCCTATTGCATGGAAAATCAAGGGGAAATACACTCCCTGGACTGACTACAGAGCTGATTTGGGCTTGATAAGACCCAGCAACTTTTGCAGTTTCCAAGCCCTTCCTGCTAAGGCTTCTTGTCTGTCTATATATACAGCACTCATTGAGAGCTGTATCCATTGCGATCAAAAAAGCAGAGACAGTAATAATCCATCCCTGCCTTCTCAGTGAAAAGCCTAGCTATTGCTGATAGCTGGCTTATCACCCTCACAGCTGCACAATTAGTGTACAGCTGCACTCTCTATTTGAACGTTTCAGAACTTCCGTACAGAGATAAACAGCCACTGCCCAGTTGTTAAAAGTCGATGGGCAGTGAGCAACCAGTTTAAAATGCAGGCAAAGGTAAATAAAGATTATTACCAAATACATTGCTATTCCAATTTTGCTTCATTTCAGAATTGTGCTAGGTCTACACAGCAATGATTTACTGTTGGATTTTTAAGCGTATTTAGAATCTGCAAAAATCCATTTGTAATTCATCCCCCACAGGCCTCAATAGAAAATCAGAGCTGCAGTCTACACAGCTCTGACTTTCTGAGATCGGGTTTCAAATCCGAAAACCGAGTCAAAAAATTTAGAACATGTACTATAATCCACCATATTTCACTTGAAAACAGTGGATTATAGAACTGTTCAACTGAATTGGACAGCCAAAATCCAAAAACCCCAGCAAAAGAACTGGGACAAAAACCGTAGAAAAAACTAAAATCGGGTGTAAAATACTGGCCAGATTCTAATTAGAATCAAACAAGTATTTTGTCCTCTGCCATGTGGACATAGCCTAAGAGCAGTTCTAATAAACAAATTCCTATGTTATCAACCATCTCTCTCTGCACTAGCAGTTGCCTCTCTCTGCTGTAGCATGTTACTCCCTGTTGTGTCTTATCAGCAGCACAGAAGGATGTTTATCATTCTGAGGGTAAGTTCAAACGACTGATTTCAATAAGGAATTCAATGCAGATTACACATTGGATTCCTTATTAAAATCCTTGTGTATTCTGGCAGCCATTCACTTGCATGGCCAGTTTGTACTGCAGTTCACACAGTGAACTACAGTGTAGATTTTCCACACCACAGATTTCAAATTCGTGGTGCTGAAAAAAAATGAACATGTTCATCCTTCCTCATCAGATCTTGCTCAAGAAGGAGTGATACAGGTTAGCCCCATTGCAATGTGGCTAATCCGTGTCAAAACCAGAAGCAAATACAGCCTCTGTGAAATAATAATCCTCGGCAGAAATCTGAGGAGAATTGATTAGAACAAAGTGAAATTGTACTTCATAAGGTGAATTTTTGCAGCAACAGGAGGCAGTGTGTAGTCCCCTCACAGGTAGGGACTATTCGGATAAAACATTGGATAGGGCTAAAAAGAAAGTGGAATCATTTAACAGATCAGATCTACTATCGAAAAAGCCAAATAATGATTTCATTAAAACATCCAAACACATAAATTTTTCTATAAATTGTCATGGGGCTCAGCGCAGCGGTCAGCCGCGGCCGTCCCCCTGAGTTTAAGGGGTCTGGCGCGGGTCTGGCCGTTGCCCTTCTGCTCCTGCCCGGGAAACCCCGTACTCACCAGTCCCCGCTCCTGTGTCTGGCTCTGACAGCCGCCGCGTGCGTACCCGCTGCTTAGGGCGCGCGCGCGACAGCTGGTCGGGATTTAAAGGGATAGCGCGCCGGTAATTGGCCTTCGCTGGCCGCTGACCCTATTTATAGTGCACGCCTCCTACACTCACTGCCAGTTCGTTGGTGTGTGTTTGGAGTGCCTAGTCTGTATTCAGAAGTCCGTCTTGTCTTCCCGTGTACCAGTCCGCCTGCTTACGTTTCCTGACCTTGCCTGTTTGCCGCCTGCCCTGACCTTCTGCCTGTCTCTGACCACGAACCTCTGCCGCCCGTCCTGACCTCCTGCCTGTCCCCGACTACGTCTCCAGATCCCGATTCTGTACCACGCATTACCCCGGCCGCCGCCGCAAGCAAGTCACGTCAGGGGTAGCGACCTGGTAGCCTCACGCCGCAGCAAGTCCATCCCGCTTTGCGGCGGGCTCTGGTGAACACCGGGGGCTACTTAGACTCTGCTCCCTGGCGTGGCTTAACTATCATCGCTTGCGGTGGTCCAGCGAATCCACCCCTGCATTACAGTACGAACTGGCCATGGATTCCGCCAGGGTACCTCTGCCCGACCTCCGGGATGTCACGACGGCAGTCGCCCAGCAGAGCCAACGTATCGACCAGCTAGTGGCCATGATGCAGAACCTTGCGGCCCATCTACCTCCACTGGCTGCCGCCGCCGCACCTGCATCCGTTGCTCCGGCATCCATTGCTCTACCTGCTCCGGCTTCGGGACCCTCTCTGCATCTGCCACTTCCCTCACGCTATGATGGAGACCCCAAGAAATGCCGTGGGTTCATTAGCCAGTGCTCCATCCACCTCGAGATGATGGGGCATCAATTCCCTACAGAGCGAGCCAAGGTGTCTGGAGAAGCCTTGGCTTGGGCCACGCCACTATGGGATCCTCTGACAGCAGACCTCCAAACCTTCCTCCGGGGTTCCGCACGGTCTTTGAGGAACCAGGCCGTACTTCTTCGGCCGCCGCAGCACTGCTCCGGCTGCGTCAGGGCGACACCACGGTCGGTCAGTATTCTGTGCAGTTTCGCAGTTTTATTGGGGACTGTCCGGTGCGCCCGGGAAACTTCCGCACCTAGGGCTCGTAGGAGAGGCAACCCTAGGTGTCAGAGCGGCCTCTCCCCGTCTGACCATGCCCGTATGTATTGGTGTTTCACTGGACAGCACCTTTCAGGCCACCGCCTTTATTGATTCAGGATCTGCAGGAAATTTCATAAGCCACGAACTTGTGACCAGGTTTCGTCTCCCAGTGATTCCGTTGCAGAAGCCTATGTTCGTCTCGTCGGTCATTGGCGAATGCCTTAAGGATGCTATCCGCTTCCGCACTGCTCCCCTTACCTTGCAGATTGGGGCTCTTCACAAGGAGACTTTGCAACTTCTCGTCCTGCCTCGATCCTCGTCTGAAATCCTTCTGGGCCTCCCGTGGTTGCAGGACCATACCCCGACCTTGGACTGGAGCACCGGTGAAGTCATGCGTTGGGGTTCCGCGTGTCTCTCGCGTTGCCTGTCGAAGCCGCAACCTGCTCCTCGGGTTGCCTCCTTGAAATCCACCAAGCCTACGCCATACTGGAACTTTGCCGACGTTCTTTCGGAAAGACAGGCCGAAACTCTTCCTCTGCACCGACCTTACGATTGTCCCATAGATCTACAACCTGGCTGTACTCCTCCCCGGGGCCGGGTCTATCCCCTCTCCGTCCCGGAGACTAAGGCTATGTCAGAATACATCATTGAGAACCTCCGTAAAGGCTTTATTCGTAAGTCCTCATCTCCAGCAGGAGCCGGCTTCTTTTTTGTGGAGAAAAAAGACGGGTCTTTCCGGCCCTGCATCGACTATTGGGGCTAAAATAAAATTACGGTAAAAAACTGCTACCCTCTGCCCTTGATCTCAGAACTTTTCGACCGCTTGCGTGGCGCGAAAATCTTTTCCAAGCTGGATCTACACGGTGCTTATAACTTAATTCACGTTCGAGAAGGCGATGAGTGGAAAACGGCGTTTAATACGCGGGATGGCCACTTCAAGTATCTGGTTATGCCATTCGGTCTCTGCAACACCCCTGCTGTGTTTCAGCACTTTGTCAACAAGATCTTCCAGGACCTACTCTACGTCTGTGTTATTGTTTACTTGGACGATATTCTAATTTTTTTCTCCTGATCTTGAAACTCATCGCCACCACGTCCACCAGGTCCTCAGGCGATTCCGCACCCATCAGATTTTTGCCAAACCGGAGAAGTGCCTCTTTGAACGTACCAACTTACCCTTCTTAGGGTACGTCTCTGATAAGGGTCTCCGGATGGATCCTTCAAAACTCTCCACATTCTTACAGTGGACACAACCGGTGGGCCTGCGGGCTATTCAACGTTTTTTGGGATTCGCCAAGGATTAGAGACACTGTATCCCACACTGCTCTACGCTGGTGGCTCCCCTGGTGGCTCTAACTAAGAAAAACGCCAATCCCAAATCCTGGCCCCCTGAAGCTCAAGAAGCCTTCAACCGTCTCAAATCTGCATTCACGTCTGCTCCGGTTCTGTCTCGCCCGGACCCTAACCGCCCATTCATCCTGGAAGCGGACACTTCCTCTGTGGGTGCCGGCGCTGTCCTCCTGCAGAGATCCTCCTCGGGTAAACTGCATACTTGTGGGTTTTTCTCCAAAACTTTCTCTCCTGCCGAGAAGATTTATACCATTGGTGATCGCGAATTACTGGCCATAAAATTTGCTCTAGAAGAGTGGCGTCCCCTGCTGGAGGGGGCTCGTCACCCTATTAACATCTTCACCGACCATAAAAACCTCCTATATCTTCAGTCGGCTCAACGTCTGAATCCCCGGCAGGCCAGATGGCCGCTCTTTTTTGCCCGTTTTGACTTCCTGCTACACTCAAAGCCGGGAAGAACGTCAAAGCCGACCCTATCTCATGCCTCGGATACGGTGGGTCTTGAGTCTCCTCCACAGCACATAGTCCCTCCAGAACGGCTCGTCATGGCTGCTCCCGTGGATCTTCAACATTTGCCCCCCGGGAAGACTTATGTGCATCCTGCCTTGCGGCCTAGAATCCTGAAGTGGGGACATTCTTCCCGAACAGCTGGACATCCAGGAGTCCATAGGTCTCTACAGCTGGTCTCCTGTTATTACTGGTGGCCCACCCTCACTCAGGATGTCAGGGACTTTGTTCTGGCCTGCACCTCCTGTGCCCGTAATAAGGTCCCTTATCCACCAAATACATCTGCTTCAAAGTGCCCAGTTACAAGTTGGGCCCCAAATACTTGGGCCCTTTTGTGGTTCTTCGGCGACTGAATCCAGTATCCTACAAGCTCCGCTTGCCCCCGACTCTACGTATCCCGAACGCCTTCCACGTGTCCCTCCTCAAGCCGGTGTTGCTGAACCGCTTCTCCCGTAGATCTGTCTCGCCTTCTCCTGTTGCTAATACAGATAACATCTTTGAGGTCAAGGAGGTGTTGGCGGAGAAGACGGTGAGGGGGAAGCGGTTCTTCTTTATTGACTGGTTTCGGTCCGGAGGAGCGTTCGTGAGAACCGGAGGCCAACCTGTCCCCTGATCTCCTCTCTAAATTCCAAAGAAGAGGGGGAGATCTAAGGGGGGGCGGGTACTGTCATGGGGCTCGGCGCCGTGGTCCGCCGCGGCCGCCCCCCTGCGCTTACGGGGTCTGGCGCGGATGCCACTGCTGGCCGCAGCCGTTGCCCTTCTGCTCCTGCCCAGGAAATCCCGTAATCACCAGTCCCCGATCCTGTGTCTGGCTCTGACAGCCGCCGCGCGCTTACCTGCTGCATAGGGCGCGCGCGACGGCTGGTTGGGATTTAAAGGGATAGCGCGCCGGTAATTGGCCTTTGCTGGCCGCTGACCCTATTTATAGTGCACACCTCCTACACTCACTGCCAGTTCGTTGGTGTGTGTTTGGAGTGCCTAGTCTGTATTCAGAAGTCCGTCTTGTCTTCCAGTGTACCAGTCCGCCTGATTACGTTTCCTGACCTTGCCTGTTTGCCGCCTGCCCTGACCTTCTGCCTGTCTCTGACCACGAATCTCTGCCGCCCGTCCTGACCTCCTGTCTATCCCTGACTTCGTCTCCAGATCCAGATTCTGTACCACGCATTACCCTGGCCGCCGCCGCAAGCAAGTCACGTCAGGGGTAGCGACCTGGTAGCTTCACGCCGCAGCAAGTCCATCCCGCTTTGCGGCGGGCTCTGGTAAACACCGGGGGCTACTTAACTATCATCGCTTGCGGTGGTCCAGCGAATCCACCCCTGCATTACATTAATTATAGTAGACAATACAGCAATAGTTAACATTATAAAAACACACTTACTTATACTGTATGTAAAAGATTCCATGCAAACAGAAATAAGATTTGTGTCACGTAAGGCTCCATAACACAAATTCGGAGGTGGGCTTAAGCAATTTTGATCGAAAATGTTAACTATAAACCTCAAAATTTTTCATGTATCCTAGATAGCAGCAGAAATGCTTTTTCAAAAATTCCTATGTCCCCTTTGATAGTTTCTTTAGTTGATAGTGTACTGCTGTTTTTGGAATGTGTATGTATATTGCTGCCACACCAGTGTGCACCTATGGTCGTTTTTTTTCAAAAAGGTTTTTTGATGTGCAAAACCATATATTGTTTCTAGCTTATGTAAGGAGGAATGGCTGCCTATATTTTGTTTTTTTGCACTCCGCCCACATTCACAGGCTTTTAAATCAATGCAGTGTACTTAGAATCTGGTGCCTTCACTCCCTGAAGTATGTAGGTGTGAACAGACCCTAAAGAGAGGTAATAATAGTATAGGACCCAGCTGCATTTGAGGTCCCGTTGAAGTTTCGGAGGTGGACTTAAGGGGTTGTCTCACTACAAAGAATAGCTTTCAAAATGTAGGGAAAACTAAATGAAGACATTTTCCAAATATATTGCTTTGTTCATCTGTTTTTGTTAAGGAGATGCAAGTCATATTATCACTTCCCTGGCTGTTTCAGTTCCCTCAGTAACCGACCTGTGTAAATCTCTCCCCCTGCTGTTTGTTCTATGGGATAGCAGTGAGTGACGTCATCACACAGGTCACAGCAGCTCTGTGCTGGCTGGCAGTAAAAAGCTTGATTTATCTAAAGTAAACAGCACTAATGACAGGCTTTTGTTTGAGATCAGATAAAAACATCTGCTTGTAGTTTCAGAGAAGCTTCTGAACTAATTAGCAACTGAAAACACAGAGTTGAATACAGGAGTGAGCTCAGGGAGACAGTCTGACCAGGAAGTGACAGAGAAACCAACATTATTTCATTCATTCATCTATAAAACTCTGATGGGGAGACAACTCCTTTAAGCAATTTTGATCAAATATGTGAATTAAGAACCTCAAAATTTTTCATGTTTCCTAGATAGCAGAAATGCTTTTTCAAAAATTCCTATGTCCCCTTTGATAGTTTCATTAGTTGATAGTGTGCTGCTGTTTTTGGAATGTGTTTGTCATGTAAGGCTCCTACCATTGGTTCACTTGTTTCCCCTAGTCTGTTTACAATACAGGAGTATGTCACAAAGACATGACTAAATGGCAAAGGTTTTTGCAAATGTGGCCACAACATTTGTACAGTTTGCAACTATGTAGAGAAAACTGAAACATTTATGTCATTTAGCAATAATAAAACTTTTTCTATTAAAACACACATAAACTGTAATTCAAAGTACGTGTTGTACCTTATAGGATGCAGGCTTCGGTATGTCGGCTGTACAACAGGACCACTGAAGGTGCGTATCTGGAGGCATCTATCTGATGCTTCCAGAACCAACACCTTTAAGTCCTCAGCAGTTTCTAAACATCTTGCCAATGTGCATCAAGTTAACACCAAACATTTTTCAGTTGAGGCCATTGAGAAAATCCACCGTTTGCCCAGGGAAGGTGATCTTCACAAAAAGTTATTTTCCCGTGAGGCATGGTGGAATTTTAATTTAGGGACTCGCATGCTTCATGGTTTGAATGTCAGACAGGACATTTCCTATCAGTATTAACTACTGTATATTCTGATAGATATAAACGTGAGCGTTTTCTTCTTTTTAACATCTGCTATAAGTGTTAGGCTTCTTGTAATACTGTATATTTTAAATTAGAAGTGGTTGCCATTTGAACTTTGACCTAACTTACGGTTTATAGATTTCTGGCGGACATGAGTAAGATTCACATGACCCAAAATGTGTAAGTTCATTCGTCTCACGGAATGTCTAGGAATTACATCTGAGGTCTTTCTTTCATGCTATGTCATACTAGAATTTTTAAATGGATAAATAAATTTTTTATATTTTTTAACTACACTATCCCGTTAGTCTTCACCTCTTGTCTGGAAGCTGGTATCCTGTTTTCTGTGTTATTAGTTAGTCAAAACAAATGTTTGAACATTTGTTATGTTTGAATTGTGTACGATTGGCTACCTGTATCCATTGTTAAAGTTGTCTCACCTCACTCTTTCACAGAACAGCTTTCATTCATGCATCCTGTCTCTTCCTGGTCAGGCTGTGGGTAATTAGCATATCAGCTCTGGTATTCAAAGGTCTGCTAATTACTCATCCTACCAGGGTCAAACTGGAGCACAGGAGAATTCTTCGGTGGGCCCCCAGCCCCACACAGGTGACAGCCGTGGGCCCCCACACAGGACAGGGGCCCACACTGTCTATATTTAAAAAAAGCTGCCGGCACTGCTTTTACAAAGGGAAGGGGAATTTCTGGTGGAGTGAGGGGCTGTGCTGCGCTTCCCAGCAGCGCTCTATACATTCACACTTACATGTCCTGCACCGCTGGGAACGGAATGGTTGAGCTCCTGCTATCTCTCTGCTGCGGGCGGGACAGTTTGAATTTGTGGCGGGGCCACCGTGGTGTATTGAGCAGCTCCTGGATTAAGTCCCGCCCCCGGTATGTATATAGATATCTGCCTTAGGGGCCCATATATATCTATATCTGCTTGAGAGGCATATATATATATATATATATATATATATATATATATAATATATATATAATATACATCTGCCTGAGGGGCCCATATATAGCTATATCTGCCTGAGAGGCCCATATATTTACCTGCCTGGGGGGCCAATATAAAATACATATACCTGCCTGAGGCGACGGTATATATATATAATATATATATATATATATACACACACACCTTCCTGAGGGGCCCATATATATACCTGCCTAACTGAGGGGCCCATATATACAGTGTACCTTCCTAACTCAGGGGACCTGTACAGATTCCTATTTGATGAGGGGAGCTGTAGAGCTACCTAACTGAGGGGACCTATATAGCTTCCTGTCTGAGGGGACCTATACACCTACCTAACTGAGGGGACTTATATACTTATAAGTAAGGAGTTGCTGGAAAAGTGAGGATTCTAAGATATTTGTGTCCAAATCAGCAGGGACGAGTGTTGGTCGGGAGAAGTAAGCATGGTGGTGTGGACCGGATGGAGAAGAAAAGGGAAAGTCAATGACTCATTGGAGAAACGTCACCTGTCGGTCACTAAATGTACCTGAACTATAATCCCTTATATGTGTGCAAAGTGTAATGGTTTATATTCAATAATGGTGTTGTGGTATTATTCAGTCTCTATATAGTGGTGATATGTGGTCATGGTGTTGTGGTATTATTCAGTCTCTATATAGTGGTGATATGTGGTCATGGTGTTGTGGTATTATTCAGTCATTATGTGGTGGGGATATGTGGTCATGGGATTGTGGTATTATCCAGTCACTATGTGGTGTGGATCTGTGATCATAATGTTGTGGTATTATTGAGCCACTATGTGGTAGTGATATGTGGTCATGATGTATTATTATTGAGTTACTCTGTGGTGGTGATATGTGTTCATGGTGTGGTGGTATTATTCAGTCACTATGTGGTGGTGAGATGTAGTGTTGTGTTATTATTCAGTCACTATGTGGTGGTGATATGTGGTCATGGTGTTGCGGTATTATCCAGTCCCTATATGGTGGTGATATGTGTTCATGGTGTGTCAATATTATTCAGTCACTATGTGGGGGATATATCTGTTCATGGTGTGATGGTATTATTCAGTCACTATGTGGTGGTGATATGTGGTCATTATGTGTCAGTATTTGGTCTTAATTATTGGTAATTTTAGCCTTGGGTTTCTGGTTTTATGTAGCGATGTTATTTGTTAACTGTAGAACCATAATTTAGTGGTTTTATATTCAGTACTTTGTGTTATAGCTTTTGATATATTTTTTATGAAATGTATCAGTCAGGGTCCGGGAGGGACATATATCCTTAGACCTTCTATGTTCACCACCGGTGTTCTGCTGCAATTAGGTGAGGGAGACTCAGAAGCCCCAGTGTTATGATGTCAACGCATAGGTCTGTATACGTTGAAGCGAGACACCGTACAGGTGGCGGAGACAGCGATGCAAAGCGGGCCCCTAAAATAAACTCCTCTGATAGGCCCTAGGCACCCCAGTCCAACACTGCATCCTACTCATCCTTCAAAAATAAGCATGGTTCATGGTGTGGTATAAATGACATGATAACTTTATCAAGTAAGTCAATGTTATTCTGGGCGATACCACATTTGTATAGTTTTCCTTATGTTTTTTTACTTGTTTTCTGAGACCACTAACTTTTTTTATTTTTCAATTGACTGACCTATTTGAGTACTTGTGTTTTTTCATGGTGATCTTCAGTTAGTATCGATGCCATCTTTGAGTACATAACTTTTTGATCACTTTCATTCCAGTTTTTGGGGATGCAAGACTTGGGTACTTTTTTTTACAGTTTTAACCTTTCCGAGTAAATAAAGCTATATTTTAATAGATTCAATTATGTCTCTTTTATAATGATAGATGGCAAAATGAGAGTGTTTTGACCTTTTAAAAAAAAAAAAAAAAAATTGAGTTACCCTCAGAGACTTGAGCAGTAAGGGAAAAAAGTGATAATACATTACACTGCAATACAAATATATTTCAGCATACTGTGCAGTTACCATGCTTCTATTTCAATATATCAGGCGACTGCAGGGTGTAATAGCTGCAGTGATATGGCAGCCAGTCGATCGTGTTGTTGAAGGACAATCGGTTAATGTAGGGGAGTTATCTCTGATCCTGATAATGGGTGTAAGCTGTAGCTGACGGTTGGCACCAGCTGTGAGTGGAGCTGGCTCAGTGTCTGAGCCTACACCATTCACTCTGCCTGACATTTTGCCTTATATGTATGTTTCATGTTAAAAAGCAGTTAATTTAATAGAAAATAAAGCTTGTATTATGAGATTATAGTGGTAATACTTTTATACAACAGTTTCTGTAATTTCTGTGATTAAAAGATCCCTTTTTCAATCAGGTACATCTTGTAATGTGTTTATTTTGATGACTATGAGTAATAACACACTGAATACTTACAGACAGATTCTTTAATAACATGAAAATGATTCTTTTGAAGCATTTGTTATAATATTTCATCAGTATTCATTTAATCCTCTGCTGATGACTGAGAAAATACTTGTATTTGTAAAGTAAGTAAATATTTTACCTCCTCCACCTTTTTGATAATGAGACTATGCATTTCAGCTCAAACATTGCTTGGGTGGTGGAAAAGAACTGCTTTATTATCACTGCCCGGTATGTGAATGTCAGTGTAATGTTAATGATGGTTATACTTGTCTCACATGTTGTAGTTGGTGATATGCGAACATTGAGCCTTGAGTTAGGGCTGGTTGTTCACGGTACTCAGAAGCCTCGTCATTTCCCATCATGGTTCCTCACAGAAAGCTATTTCTTATCTGACAGCTAAAAGGAGGAGATGCCAGCACCAGCATAAGTCCAGGATGAGCCTAATGCTTTTGTGGACATCGGTACTATGTTTGATGTCTGAACCATAGCGCTATTAATTGAGACAGAGAGTAGAGGATTAAAGGGTGTATTTTGATGACAATGACTGAGAGTAAATAGTCCATATGTGATGTCAAGTACATCCACCTGTGGGCTGTTTGGCCTAGAATACCAACATAGAGGTGTCAATCTAAATATATAACTCAAAGGGGTTTTCTCCCCATGCTGTTTTATAGCGCCACAGGCAGTTTCAGACTCTCACTTCCTGGTCAGGCTGTGGGTGGTTCTATAGTAGTGATTAAATGTATAACAGAGCCAATAAAAAATTCATCCTTTTAATAACTCTTCATTAAAAATAGACATTGAACCATAATATATAGTATGTCCAATCAATAATCAAGAAAGCATATACTCAGCATTGCAGTTTCGGCTATCCATGCCTTTCAATATTGTTTCAAGACCAAGCTCCCAATGCAGTGTACAGGAGACGCTGGCATCCGAGACAGAGCGAGACGCACAGCCGTGCGACGTTTCGGGGAACAGACTCCTCCCCTTCCTCAGGCACATACGTCACAAGGTGCAGCTTTCTTAGTTTTTCCATATAATCTCTCCTCCTTAGCCTCCTCTTTTTTATCCTGCAGGCATTGTTTTTTGTAAATACGGATAGCAGATCTGTGTTCATTGATCCTGATCCATACAGATCATGATGTCTGTCCTACATATACTCGCCCACAGGGGCATTTTAACATATAAATCACACAATCGCTGTCACAGTTGTGAAACCCCAATATCTTAATAGGATGTCCTTCTGTAGGATGGCAAATATTTTCGCCCTTAATGATTGATGAACAATTCTGACATTTAAGGCACGCAACGGCACCACATCTAATGCTTCTCAGAACAGTCTGTTTATTTATTTTCCTAGAATTCCTAAGATCAGTAGCTGTAAGTTGTTGCCCTAAAGTTCTGCCTTTGCGATAAATCCATCGCGGGGGATCTTTAAACAAATACCCAAACTTAACGTCGCTACGCAGTATCTGCCAGTACTTCAGTACCGCCTGCCTAATAATACCTGCATGTCTGTCATAGACAGACGTGTAGGAAAAACGTTGATCACCCTTCTTCTTCACTTGTGGGATTAATTGCCTTTCTCTAGGGATAGCCAAAACTTCCATACCTGTCCTTCTTACGTCCTCCTCCACATACCCAAATTTCCTTAAATTTCTTGATAACATTCTCCATATTAGCAGAGTATTCTGTGTCATCGTGACAAATTCGTCTAGCTCTGATGAATTGAGATTTAACTATACCCTTATGCTGACTTGTTCGATGAAGGATGTTATTGCGGTCAGTATCTTTAGTGTGTGAGGAGGTACTAAAACCATCATCTTGTTTTTTAACCAATACATCCAAGTATGATATAGCCAATTGATCTTTTGTTAGAGTAAACTCAATGTATATTGTTAAGATATTCCGACCCGGACCACAACAGGAACACATCGTCAACATATCGAAACCAGGTGACAATGTATTTACTGAATTCAGAAGACTGTACATAATTCTTCTCAAATGATGACATAAAGAGGTTAGCGTAGCTTGGAGCCACACTAAAGATACTGACCGCAATAACATCCTTCATCGAACAAGTCAGCATGCCCCTCAAGTTTTTAAGGGTATAGTTAAATCTCAATTCGTCAGAGCTAGACAAATTTGTCACGTTGACACAGAATACTCTGCTAATATGGAGAATATTATCAAGAAATTTAAGGAAAGAGGGTATGTGGAGGAGGACATAAGAAGGACAGGTATGGAAGTTTTGGCTATCCCTAGAGAATGGCTAATAAGCCCTCAAGTGAAGAAGAAAGGTGACCAACGTTTTTCCTACACGTCTGTCTATGACAGACATGCAGGTATTATTAGGCAGGCGGTACTGAAGTACTGGCAGATACTGCGTAGCGACGTTAAGTTTGGGTATTTGTTTAAAGATCCCCCGCGATGGATTTATCGCAAAGGCAGAACTTTAGGGCAACAACTTACAGCTACTGATCTTAGAAATTCTAGGAAAACAAATAAACAGACTGTTCTGAGAAGCATTAGATGTGGTACCTTTTGCGTGCCTAAAATGTCAGAATTGTTCATCAATCATTAAGGGCGAAAATATTTACCATCCTACAAAAGGACATCCTATTAAAATACAGGGGTTTCACAACTGTGACAGCGCTTGTGTGATTTATATGTTAAAATGCCCCTGTGGGCGAGTATATGTAGGACAGACATCATGATCTGTATGGATTAGGATCAATGAACACAGATCTGCTATCCGTATTTACAAAAAACAATGCCTGCAAGATAAAAAAGAGGAGGCTATGGAGGAGAGAGTATATGGAGAAATTTCAGTAGCAAGGCATTTGTTTGATGCCCGGCTTGACATTTGTGAGCTACGATAGTGCGTCCTAGAAAAGGTACTCTGTAGCGAAAGTTCGCAGATGGCTAGTAAATTTTTAAAAAGAGAGGCCTTTTGGATAGCAACACTTGAAGCGCTCGTTCCTAAGGGTCTGAATGAGGGTTTTAATCTCAGAGTATTTTTGTAACCTCATCAATGTGTTGGTGTGTAAGGGGTTAATTGTTTTTACTTACCTATTTAAGAAAGCTGCACCTTGTGACATATGTGCCTGAGGAAGGGGAGGAGTCTGTTCCCCGAAACGTCGCACGGCTGTGCGTCTCGCTGTGTCTCCTGCTCACCGCATTTGTGAGCGTGGTCTTGAGACAATATTGAATGGCATGGATAGCTGCAACTGCAATGCTGAGTTTATGCTTTCTTGATTATTGATTGGACATACTATATATTATGGTTCAATGTCTATTTTTAATGAAGAGTTATTAAAAGGATGAATTTTTTATTGGCTCTGTTATACACTCGTGCACTGAAGGAGGGGGTGGAGAACCCGTGGACTGAGCCTTTGTGCAATATTACTCAGCGAATCTATATTTGATATTTTGGCCAAATTTTATTTTTAAATTTGTCTATTCAGTGATTGACATTTCACTCTGCTTTTTTCCTAGTATTCCCGTTAAAGTGAATGGCTTTTTGGGGTTTTTAAAAATTCTTTTGTGTACAAGGTACATAGATTTTAAGGGTTAAAGGTTGGCTTTTCCCCAAGAGAAATTTGTGTACACAAAGCATTAGATTATATCTTTTTCCATCCCCCTGAACAGAATCAAAACAGAAATGAATTTGGAAAATGGGGCCCTTAAATTTACCTTTGTACATATTGAAAATCTAATCTTTTTTTGGTGAGAAAAAACCCGTTTAACTTTTTTTTAAACAAAAACCCAAAAAAAACTGTAGCCCAAACAAAAGGGTTAATAATTTTTTTTCCTTTTTTTCCCTTTTTGCCCTGAGGAAATAATTATCGGGGCTTTGTCAGGTTGGCAGTGGCTAAAGGTAATCAACTGTGACAGGCGAATATACTCGCCCTATTATTTCCTAGGTGTCCTATTCAGAATCCTATTCACTAAGCACCCTTAAAAAGAGGGGGCCCCCATCTAAAAAAACAGTGCGGTCACAAAGCATTTCCCTTTTGGGGACTGGGTTTCAGTTTAAAAAAAACCCCAGCTATGCATTGCGTATAATTTCAGGAATCAGTTTTAAAAATTGAGCGGGAAAACCCCGGCTCTAAAAAGAACTTTGCCCAGGTATCTTCCACAGAAAAGGGAAAAATTTTTTTATTCCCCTTTTTAAATTTTTCTTTTTTTTAAAATTATAATGTTTAATTCTACATATAAAACACATATGTCCTATGACCAGGGACGTCGCTAGGCAGTTTTATCCGGGGCAAAAGCCCCAGATAAAACTGCCTGTGCCCTGATTCTCGCCGGGCTTCAGGCCACTGCCGTGGTCCTGGAACAGCGACAGTCTCTCCAACTGTATCCACGTCCGCTGGACGCACATACAGCTGAGAGCTTCCGTGGAGCAGAGAGCTAGCGTTCCCTGCCCCGCGAAGTTACCCGGTGAGCTGGCACAGGCAGCGTGTGTATGTCATCCCGCTGCCTGCGCGGCGTCATGATGTTATACCGCCTGTGCTGCGAAAAAGACGGATCCGGTCGGGAGCTACAGGGAGCCGGAGAAAGGTGAGTACTGGTATGTATGCCATATGAAGTACCTATACTGGGGTCATATATTAATTACCTATACTGGGGTCATATGAAGTACCTATACTGGGGCCATATATTATCTATCTATACTGGGGTCAAATGAACTACCTATACTTGGGCCATATATTATCTATCTACACTGGGGCCATATGAAGTACCTATACTGGGGCCATATATTATCTACCTATACTGGGGCCATTTTAACTACCTATACTGGGGCCATATATTATGTAACTATTGGGGGGCCATATGAAGTACCTATACTAGGGTCATATATTATCTACCTATTCTGGGGCCATATGAAGTACCTATACTGGGACCATATGAAGTACCTATACGGGGGCCATATATTATCTACCTATACTGGGGCCATATGAAGTACCTATACTGGGGCTATATATTATTTACCTATACTGGGGCCATATGAACTACCTATCCTGGGGCCATATGAACTACCTATACTGGGGCCGTATGAACTACCTATAATGGGGCCATATGAAGTACCTATACTGGGGCCATATATTATCTACCTATACTGGGGCCATAGGAAGTACCTATACTGGGCCATATGAAGTACCTATGCTGGGGCCATATGAACTACCTATAATGGACCATATTACCTACCTATACTGGGGCCATATGAACTACCTATAATGGGGAGACTATTAATAAATATACTGGGGCCATACTAACTACTTATACTGGGGAGACTATTAATAAATATACTGGGGAGCCTATTAATAAATATACTGGGGCCATATAAAACTACCTATACTGGTGAACCTATTAATATACTGGGCCCCTATTACCTGCCTAGCTATACACTGGGGGCCCTATTACCTACCTATATGTACTGGGGGCCCTATTACCTATCTATCTATCTATCTATACTGAGGGACCCTATTATCTATATAACTACCTACTGGGGAGCAGATAACATTTATACCTACCTACTGCTGGACATATAACCTTTATACTTACCTACTGAGGAGAGCTATATTGCTACCTACTGGGAGGGGTTTTATAAAGAAACGATATTTGACTCCACATCTCTCACAGCAGACACTTGACTTTTCTATCATACCCCCAGTAGGTAGGTAGATATATATGTGCTGGAAAAGTGACTATTGTAATATGTTTATGTGGTAAATTCTGCAGAGACAAGTCGTGGCTGGGAAAAATCATCATGGCGGTCTGGACAGGAGGGAGAAGAGAAGGGAAAGTGAATGACTCTGATCAGAAACTATATCTCCTGTAAGTCACTAAAAGTAACTGCAGTGCAATTACTTATGTGTCTGCAGAGAACCTACATATAACTAGTTTCTACCACTATATGGTCCCTGTATGGCAGTAATATACATCTTCAGAGCCTGTGTACAACTGATAGTCACAGAAGGTGGTCGCGTTTGGTCAGGGTCTGCCAGTATTATTTGATCCTTAAGTAGTAATAGTTTTGGGTCTTGGTATTGTAGGTTTTTTTTTTAGTAACAATAAGGAATATGGTATATTCGCTTCATGTATAGGTGTATTATTTGGTGACTGTTATTTAGGGGTATTACACTGTCATACGGAGGTGAGCGCTTTTGAAAAAGTGAATTTGTCATTGCTGATTTTCATTGTACAGTGACTTCTGAGGAGATGGACAGAATCTATGTGGAATATGCAGAAAATTAGTAACAGGAACATACATTTTTTTCTCTGGAAAATTACATGTCACAGTTCACAATGTGCCATGAAAAATACTGTGTGAACCCAGCCCTACTGAGCAAAATATAACACAGAGGGCCCGGCCTCCAGATGTTTTGGTACCCTAGCAACGCCCCTGCCTATGACAGTATTATCAAGAGTTGCCAGAAAAGGAAAGAATAAAAGACCAGGCAAAAAGGAAGGCTCCAGTGTCATTCAGCTGATGATGAAGGGGACATAGTTTTCATAGAGAATAAGCACAAAAATATGGTCACTCATGGTTTGTTGTCCAGTGATTTATCAGGTTATGTCTTGATTCTTGTACATGTCCATTTCTTATTGGATCTTGTGGCTATACCGTAACTGTCCCTTGCAAGTCCCTAGTAAGACCCTTAGGTTGATTACAGAGTAATCGCCCCACCAAGTGCAGCCCCTCACAGGTATATCCCTAGTATTCCCTATTCAGACCCTGTATTAATTATAGACTTACAATCACAGATAACAAAAAAAAGGTTATCCTTTATCCTGACGCATTCACCCCTCCCCCCCACCCTTATCAAACGCAACAGGGGTTCATCAGGGGAGAAGACTGTCAGGATAAGAAAATGGGTGGGGAGAGACATAAATAAGTTTCTCATCCCAGTATAAAAGTCCCCAACCAAGGACAAATGTTGCAGTAGGTTAACAAAATAGGTCTGAGCTACAATGAACTAATAGACAATGGATTAGCATGGAGACCACCCTTGGATATACCTCCGAGACACCTGTATATCCAGAATATGCCATGGATGCTCCAGGAAGAATTGGACATGTACAAGAATCGAGGCAAAACCTGGTGAATCGCTGGACAACAAACCGTGAGTGACCGTATTATTGTGCTTATTCCCTATGAAAACTAAGTCCCCTATATCATCATCTGAATAACACTTGAGCCTTCTTTTTTGCCTGGTGTTTTTTCTTTCTTTTTGTGGTATGTTGACTACTCTGGATAACACTGTCATAGGACAAATGTTTATGGAAAAGTCTGTTTTATATGTAGAATTAAAAGTTATATTTTAACCATAGATAATTAATCAGTGAAAAAAGAGCTGCAAACTGGACCTATAAGAAAAATACTTGGGGTGTCTGTAGTCCATAATTTGGGCAATATCCAGCTTTCCAAATATGGTAATGTGTATAGCGGCTTGCCTAAAAAGGCCTCCAGCAGTGCTTATGGCAATATACCTTACACTATCGTAGTTAAAGGGGATTTATTGCTTCATCAATTCGTGTGTTTCCTTGTACTTTAAGTTTCTCAGTTCCTAAAATCCAGGGGCTTTTCTTCCCCTCCCAGCTGGGTGTTTCTTAACTGAAGGAGGATGACATCATTCCCCCACTTCACTGTTCATGTGTTTGTTTGAGATCAGTGGGAACAAACATAGCACATCCCCCCCTCTCTGTCTGAGCCCACATGTCACTGTGTCGCTCCTCTCGCCATGCAGTCTTATTTTGTAAGAGCTGTTTGTTTACATACTACAGACCTGCATTCAGTCTAGACAGTCTTCTATGAACTTAGAGCACTGATCTCGTCTCTTCTCACAGCTGGAGGTTTGTTGCAGTTGAATACAGTCTTCTATGAACTCATCCAGAGCAGCACAGATCTTTCTCCTTTCTATGTTTACACGCAGGAGCATTAGGCACTGAGCACAATTCTGCTGTTTTCTGATTGTAGAGGCAGCTGCAGTGTTACTGTGGAGCTGCTGGCTGTGCAGAGTGAAATGTTGCAGGCCCCTTATTCTGAGTGAGAGAGGCAGGAATGCACGATCCAGTGAATCCGACCGGTGGCCAGACAGAATGTAAATTAGTAGAGCCGTCAGCCAATGAAATGAAAGGAGGTGGAATCCGACCGGCACGGGGGAACTGTGTTACAGAAAACGAAGATAAGGGAGACTGTGAAAACAAGACAGCTTAGCTAATGACATCCAATGGCAAAGTTGCTTGTTTTCACTGTTCCCTTATTCTGAAGACCATTTAATGTAATAATACAACCTCTTTAAATACTCTCCTCTATGAAGCCTACAACCAATATATATGGGTCAGGTTTCCAGTTTATTTCAATCTAATTCCTGACATATAACATATAATAAGGTTATATCATTTCCAGTTCATCATAAATAGGCAGTGTCTAGAAGTCAGGGTTTGTGATGTGGGTCATCATTGACATGTTATGGATTTAAACATCTGTATCTCATGTTACGTTCCAAATGGAAAATTTTTCAGCTTGTTCATATCTCATCTATATGTCTGGTATTATAAACCACTTTGGATTTTCCAAGCAGAATAAAGGATATCTAATATATCATGCAGGAGTCACCTAGGGATCAACTATACATAATTATATACAGATAAACGTAGATAATGGTAGTTTTCAGATGATTAAAAGAAATGTATTATTGGAGAGCAAAAGTGTAGGGCCATATAATGACCCCTCACTGCCCTAGAGCACCATGTATAATAGACATGAAAATTAACTCCTACATGACCAAAAGAGATATGAGGTTTAAACTGCTAAACGGATAGAAATATGATAGGAATACTTAACCTTAACCCCCTCTATGTAAAATTCATATGCGTTATCATTTATGTAGAAAGTTGACAAAATCTGCATAATAAAGGGAAGAATTTATTAAGATTAGCTATCCAAACGGCATTCTTATTAAAAACAGTGGAGGAGTAAGATGCAGAAAATGTATTAGAAGGAACTGGTGTACAAACAGTAGGAAAAGTCTCCCCGAGTCTGTATTTGTTGTAAGCACCAAGGCATTTGGAAGGCATCACACCTGTCACTCTCTACACTAGGGCACTCACAGGCACTTATCTGTATATAGATGTACTGTCAGGGTGGCTGGGTCACCCAATTTCTATGTAAACCACCTCTTATTTATGTAACATGGCTGGACCATAGTAAATGACACTTCTTAACCCTTTGTCTCACCATACACCATAATAGATTGTAAGCTCTCGCGAGCAGGGTCCTCATACCTCGTTTCATTATGTGAAGTTCTTTTAATGTGTAATGTTTTAATAGTACACCCTACTAATTTGTAAAGTGTGCGAATATGTTGGCTGTATAAAATAAAGAAAATTATTATTTATTTATTAACATTATTTGGAAACTCCTTTTAAAATCAATGAGAGACATAAGGTAAGAAATTATTAGCAAGTACATCGAAGAATAGAATGTGAAAATGACATAGTAAAATATGAAACTCTTTGATATTTCATTTACAGGATTAAATGTATGTTAATAATCAAGTAATGTAAAATTTCCTAGAATCCGTGGATCCTCCATATCATGTGTAAAACAGGGCTTGTATGACAAGGCCTTAGGTATTGAACACTGTCGAGCTCGAACACTCACAGCTAGCACAGGATCCCATTCTTCACAGATCACAGGGGAACTATTTTTGCTATCTGTTATGTGACTGTCCTTGCCCTAGATTTAGCAGTTCTATACTGTTAAATCTGAAGGTTTTTCTTTTCTATTCTCTTTTCTTATTTAACTATTTTGTACATCTCTGAACACACTGATTTCAGAAGAAGAAAGAAAAGATTCATCAAAAAGGTATGAAGTCATTAAAAAGTCTATATTTGATGAAACAGCTTTCAAGTTTAATGCTGGATACCTGACCATTTCAGTAACCAGGCAAAATCCAAGAACTACATGGTAATTACAGTTCTGATGTTATTTATTTTTTTGCTAAAAGAAACAATATGGCCTGTCTGGTCATTGTCTTGTCCCACCTAATTATCATAATGCAATGAATGCTTGCTTGGATATGGTCCATTGATCTGCAGAATAAAGGGCGCTGGAGTGCCATGTCCCTTTTTATTGTTTATTCTGGTTTTGATGCTGTGCTTAGTACCGCTATTTATTCTCATTCAAGGGAATGGGATTGAGCTGGTGCACCAGGCAGAGCAGCACCCTGTATGTATGGAGCTGTGTCTGTGTGAGTTATGAAGTGGATGCATTGCAGTAGCCATCCACATAAAAATGAACTTGTTCTGGGATGACCATTGCATGTTCATACCATATCGTTATGGAAAACTGGTAACTGGTTATGTAACTCCAAAATGTCACCCAGCATAATGCAAAATGAAGATGAAAGTAAATTGATCAGATAAGTAATACAGATAAATTAAGTCCTTACATATAACATTTAGAAAGAGCTGTTGGAAGCTGGACATTACTTTGTGGAGGATGAGAACTTTGGCTTATGTACCAGAAAAAAAAATAGAGCACCCTCACTTGATGGCTGAAGGAGCCACTCATCCTGGCACATGTAAAGAGCAGAATAGAGCATGTAATACCGCACTGTACTGTAGAGAGGTGCTACTAGACCGTCAGTCACTGCTTGCACCTCACCAAAACATGTAAAGAGCAGAACAGAACAGATAGTACTGCACTGTACTGTAGGGAGGGCGCTACTAGACCACTAATCACTGCATGCACTGCACTAATATAGATGTTTTACAACTAAAACATTAATGCTAATTGTCTGGATCTTTCATCAATCACATGTGCCACAGATCAGCATTGCCTGTGACATTATATGGTAAGCATGGTTCCAATAAATTATGTCACTGAAAAGGCCATTATATGGTATCCTGAGGCCATTGTAAACTAAAGGGATTTCCTCACCATGCTGTTTCACAGAGCCACAGTCCGCTTCAGTCTCACACTTCCTGATCAGGCTTTGGACAAGTCCACAGTAGTGATTGGCATATTAGCTCTATTATTCCTAGCTAAGCATGTTGCAGTGACATGACTGCTTGAGGGTTATAAACTGTAGTGCAAAAGGCTATAGAACTCTTAAGGGTTAAAGCTTATTATTAACTTAAACAAACAAGCTCATGTGCCATTGATAACACTCAGTAGGGAGTGACTCACCATGGTCAGGCATGGCTGCTCTGAGCACTTTAGAGTAGAGAGAGGTGGTTGTTAACCTAGAGAAACTTGTGTACACAAGCAGTAGATCTTCTTAACCCTTAACCTCTGACCTCTTAAACAGAGAAAATAAACAGCAATGTATGTGTTTAAGCAGAGAAAACCCTATTAAATCAGGGGCACAGTGTGTTATTTTGTTGTCACATCATATTTAACTTTTTATGTGATGTTTTTTTCCCGGTGACCATATGTTGAATGTTTCCACCTTGCTCTTGTAAAATGGAAACTTTAAAGGGGATGTATTGCTTCTTTAGTTCGGCTGATTCTTACTGCTCCCAGCTTCTCAACTCTAGAAATGCAGGACTGTTTCTTCCCCTCCCAGCCCGGGGGTCATCATCCCCCTTCAATGTTCATGCTGGCTCCCGAGACTCCCCCCCCCCCCATATCTGAGGCCACATGTCATGTGTCTTTTCCTATGCAGTCTATTTATAAGAGCTGTATACATACCACAGGCTGCTTTCAATCTAGACTAGCACTGATTTTCGTCCCCCTCACAGCTGGAGATTTGTTACAGTTGGGAAACCAGTGTTCCTATGAACGGCACAGATCTCCCTTCTATGCAGGAGAGTTAGGCACCGAGACACAACTGTTATGTTTTCTGGTTGTAGAATCTGCTGCAGTTTCTTTCTGCTGGGTGTGCAGAGAGAAATTGCTATGGCCCCTTAATCTGAGTCAGGCAGGGATCGACACACAATTGTGCTGTTTCCTGATTTTAGAAGCCCTGCAATGTTATTCTGTTTCCTCTGGCTGTGCAGAGTGAAAATGGGCCAGTCCCTTACTCTGAGTGAGAGAGACAGGAATGTTTGCTCATGTGAATACGACCGGGGGCTGAACAGAATGTAAATGAGCTCTCAGCTTGTGAAATGCAAGGAGGAGGGATCCAACCAGCACTGGATATCAGTGTAAACACAAGATAAGGAATACTGCGATAACAAGACAGCTTTGCTAATGACATCTAATTGCAAAGTTACTTGTTTTCACTGTCCCCTTATTCTGAAGACCATTTAATGAAATGATACAACCACTTTAATGTACATTAAACTAATAAAAATCACCAAATCTGTTCATCCTCTGTAATTTACATTAAGAAAGAAATGTTAAATAAATGTGTCTGTCCCTAAGATCAAAAGTAATTGTGCACACTAATTTATATACTGGAGCACCCTTTAATATAACTAAGGCGTTGCCTATTTATATGGGGCCCCCCTATAGACTACCTAAAGCTTGTCTACCTATGTGGGGCCCCCCTATCACCTATCTAAAGCCTGTCTGCCTGCCAACGTATGTGGGGCCCCCTATAGCCTACCTAAAGGCTGCCTGCCTATGAGGGGGGCATCCAAAAGTTTGCTATGGAACCTAAGCTTCTTTAGGTATGCCCCTGTATAAAGCATATAATACATGCCATATAAAGAAAGTTATAGAAACGGTCAACAACGGAGTAATGGATATTGTATTAGTTGGCAAAAGGGGAAGAATGCCTGTTTGAGGATGGAACTAGTATTTTCAGTTTTATATGAAATTTTACTGGCCAAGTGGATATTAATTATACATTATTTCATTACTTCTAAGCACACTATTGCCACTCTAAACTATATTAATCTATTTAATCTCTAGGCAGAATATTATTCAAGTAATAAAATTCCTTTATAGAAAATAAATATGGTTTAGATTATAGCTTTTGTGGAAATTGTAGCAAAAAATCATGACAATGCGAGTGGTGTTTTTTTCATAAACGCTGTGTGTGAAGAGGAGAAAACTTTAGTGAATTCACAGCAAAATCCACAACAAAATTCTGCTGTGAGTTTGCTTTTGATATGCTTTGACAACATACTATAATTTATAGCTATAATTTACAGATTTGCATTGTGCTATGGTACAGTGATTGCGTTTTTTAAGACTGACCTTGGACACCACTTGGTATAATGTCCTACAGTTTTCTGTTCAAACAAAGTATCATTTGGTTCCAAGTCCTCACAGGTTATGCATAATATTTCAACTGTACATTGCATAGTTTCTTCAGTTAAATACAATATATGGCATGATCTGTTTCAATATATGAAATCTTCAGAGTTAGGTTGTCAGCACCTTTAGATGCTAGGCTTAACATCTTATGTATTAACAAATGTTCAGCAGATGTTTTTTTCTTTCTTTTTTACAGTAGGATAACAATATTATATAGGTTTCATTTGATTCACTGACACTGGATAATGGGAGGAGGTCACTTGTAGTTCAATGGTCCCAGTCATGTTCTCTAGTTATTAACTATTGCTTTCTGTCAGTCTTCTAGATTTACAATGGGTGAATTGCAGGTCAATATTACACTTGGGCAGATGAACATGATAAGTCACAAAACTGAGGAAACACTGTATAACAAGAGCAAGCAAATTACTGCTTATCAGTGTTCTCTTCATGGATGAGCAGAGCGGATCAGGTACACCAAATGTTTAGACATATTTCTTTATATAGTTTATGATTACTCATATGTCCTGTATGAAAGTAATGTTAAAATAGTGTTTTTAACTGGCATGATTGTTATCTAGGTAAGAAGATGCCCCCCTTTTTATGTTCACCACCACTAAAAAACAAAACTAACAAACTAGTTAGTTATCACTGTCACAGCGAGGTTATGTTCACACTCTGTTTTTCAATCTGAAAAAACGGGCTGAAAAACACTGCATAAAATGTATTCAAAGATGTACCCAAAGTGTGGTGTGTGTTTGGATGCGTTTTCTGTGCAGCAGAAAGGCACCCTATAGTTTTATATAGGGTGTCTGCTGTATAAAATGGATCAAGAATTGACATGTCAATTCTTTGAATGGATCCAAAAGACACATCATAAAAACATGCATCGGCGTTCAGACGGCTGAATGCCGATGCATGTTTTACATTGAAACTTCTGTAAATCACACTGCACATTGTTAGATGCATGTTTGGGTTTTTTTGGGGTCTGAAACACAGATCCAAACACACATCTAAAAAAATGCAATCTGAACTTACCCTAAGTAAGCATCATTTATACCTAGGGCCACATGTATGAAAGCTGTTTAGGTCTAAAACTCACTTTTTTGCCCATAGTAGCCTATGGGCAAAGAAGTGGGTTTTAGACCTAAACAGTTTTCATATTTGTGGCCCCTAATGTCCCAAACAGGCATTATTAAAGGAAAATACAAAAATATCATAATACTGCAGCAGTAGGTTGTGATAGTCCTGCTGTTAAAAAACATTACACTGGGGGTTACTTTATAGCCTAATGCATAGATCCCAATAGCTACTTTTGATAGTAAAGTAAAAAAAATGTGCTATAGCCACAACAATATAGGAATGTGCCACACAGTGAATAAAATAGTGACATTAGGGGTTGGCACAT